>PVIA01007849.1:0-43675 GCA_004024845.1 Tonatia bakeri
CCCCCCATTATTCCCTCCCCCCTCCCCTCTAGGTGCTGTCAGATTGTTCTCAACCTCAGTGTCTCTGGTTGTATTTTGCTTGCTTTTTCTTTTGTTGATTAGGTTCCTGTTGAAGGTGAGATCCTATGGCATGTGTCCCTCACCACCTGGCTTACTTCACTTAGCATAATGCTCTCCAGTTCCATCCAAGCCAGAGTTTTTACATTCAGCGGAAAGGGCCATCTTTGGGGAAACCAGCCAGTCATGTCGCACCGTGGGGCTGCTCCCCCCAGAAAGAAGACCACAGTGGGATGAGAAGTGTGCCAGGCTGCGGGGGGAACGGGGGCAGGGGAGGCTGCAGGGTGGCAACGCCGTAATGCTCTGCTAACCAGCCGTTTAATTCGCTTGACATACCAGCTAACAAAGCTGTTACAGCATGAGAGTTTCTTAATTGAAAGTGGGGAAATGGATTTAGGAAAAAAAAATTTTTCCCAAAATCATCTGTAGTGGGCATTATTCATTTTACAGTCAGAAAAAAAAACAAAACAAAACAGTATTTTTGGTGAAAACACATCTGAATGTGTTAAGCCAGTAGGAGGGAGGGGCGGCCGACCGGCCCATGCAGCTGAGCCCGCCCTGTTCTGCCTTAACCTGGCCTGTGCCCAGCGATGCACCAGGGACAGCAGACAGTGTGGCTGACTGTGTCAATGTGTCACTGTGCACAGGAGCTTCACCTGCAAATCCCTCCCGCCACCATGCCCCTGGTCTTTTCCCAGCCTCATTGCCTGCCGACCTCCCCATCTGGCTCTGAGGTCAGTCCCTGAGCTGCGACATGGGGGGCGGAGTTGAGAGCCTTCGCAGTGAAGGAAGGGGTCGGCTCGGTCATCCGCACTTTCTACAAGCAACTTCCTCTGCGAGGACGCCCCCTTCCCTTCACCTTCTTTCCCTCTGTAGCCCTGGACAGACGGTCCCGCTGGACCATTGCTGCAACCCACCAGGTGGCTCTTAACTCTTCCCATCATGTCACAGCTCAGGGGACTGAGTCTCAGAGCATCGTGACCTGCCCAGGTCTCGCAACGAGTCAGCACAATCACGTTCTTCCTCCGTGTAAGTTTGGGCTGTCACCGCCCCGAGAGCAAATTTAGGGCTGCGACCTCTTTCCCATTTGTACCTGCAGTGCCTGGCCTAGGGGAGGCGCTGTACTGCTGCAGGCGAGGGCAGGCAGACCCCACTCCCTCGGGTGGTTCCTGCCAGGGCTGCCTCCCTGGAGTGCCCGCTGCACCGGCATGCTCCCCAGACCGCGGAGGCAGAACCGGAACAGGGCTGAAGGGAGCTGGGAGCGCGGCCTCATGCCCTGTCCGCTGTGTGTGTTTGAAAGCGCAGCCCGAAGGCCGAGGGTTTTGACATAACGAGGACTCTCTTTGAAACTTCCATCGTTTTTATGCTGATCCTCACTGACAGTAGATTTGATAAAAGTATTGTTTCAATGCTGAATTCACTGACGTTGGTAGCTGTAGTTTGGGTTTGCAAGAGGCTAGTGCTATTCTTGGGAAGTGCAGACGGAGTGCACACGGACTCCTGAATGTTTCAGAATGTGTGTGTGTGCGGCGGGGGGGGCTGGTGCACCTCTATCCACACCAAGGAAGGGAGTGATACAGCAGTCATGAGAAATGGCAACAGCAGGTAAGGAATACATGTGTTCTGTGTACTGTTCTTGTTTTTGTAACTTTTCCATAAGTTTGGAGTTCCGTCCAAGTGAAAAGCCGACCTTGGGAGGAAGGAACACCCCAGGAAGCAGGCCTCGAGAATGCTTTCTCTTTGCCCGCTGGGGGCTAGGGAGACTGGCGACCGCTCGAGGGCCGCATGAGAGCGGTCCTTCAGACAGACGTGTCCTGGCTGGTTTTCTCCCCGTCGATGCGTCCGGCATGTGCTCCAAGTCCAGTTGGCCCCGGTCTGTGTGAGGCGGCCACGTTTCCTTGCAGATGTGACGTGTGGGAGGACAGGGCCACCTGTGCCCCGAGGAGCCAAGACAGGCGCAGGGGCAACGGCACGTGTGGTGTCAGGGCCCTGGCCTGCGGCGGGGAAGCCCCGCCCCCGGGGTCGCAGGGCCGCGTGGACAGAGGCATCTTCGTGACCCCAGACTTGCCCCGTGAGTGGGGATGGTTGCAGCTGTCGGTGGGCCTCCCATCTGCGGACGGAGCTCGCCGCTGCCATACTGTGCTCCCTCCAGCCCCGGCCCCCTCACCCCCACACCCGCCACTCCGCACGGCGACATGTCCACCTCCGCGGCAGTCACCCACTGGCGCTGAGTGCCCGGGCGTGGGGTGCTCCCTGGGTGCCAGGGACTGCTGGGCTCTTTTTGTTTAAGGGTTTTAGTTGTTCATTGTCAGAAGGGAAGGGAGGGCGGGGAGGGAAAAGGAGAGAAGCATTAGTGTGTGGTTGCCTCTCACACCCCTAAGGGGACCTGGCCTGCAACCCAGGCGTGTGTCCTGACTGAGAATTGAACCAGCGGCCCTGGGTTCGCAGGCCGGCACTCAGTGCACTGAGCCACACAGCCAAAGCTACGAGTAGCATTTTAGTGAGTTCTTGTTCCCACTCCATGAGCACAGTGCAGTGAATACCCATTTTCTGGAGGTGGAGACTGAGGCACAGAGATTCAGCAGGTTCCACAGTCAGGAAAAAGTAGGGCGGAGTTTTCCCCCACACACTGTGGCTTTGTGGGGGAGGGGAAGAGAGGTCACCCAGGACGTCAGCCTCAGGAAGGGGGTGCCCACCAGGGACCCTGACTCCTGGCTGAGGGGTGCGAGGGGAGAGCGACCAGTCTGAATTCTGGACTCCATCTCGGAGGCTCCAGTGAGGGGGAGGCACGTGGGCGGGGCCCAAAGATCACAGAAGGAAAATGACTTTAACCAGAGGAGTTGGGGAGACCTGGCATCTGTGGAGCCCGCTCTGTGTGCCCGGCACCGGGGTAAGAAAGCATTATAGATGGGAGTGCCCATTAAAGACGGCAGCCCTGTGGGGAAGCCCTGCTGCTGTCTCATTGCACAGATGAAGCCACAGAATCCCCTGTGGGAGGCCAGGCACACCCGGCGCAGCAGCCAAACCTGCGAGCATGCCAAGTGCCTCAGGACAATAGGCAAATGGTGACAGTGGGATGAGGATAGGGAGAGTCAGTAGTAACAGCAGCAGTAATAGCAGTGGTGTTGGTGCCGGATCCCCAGAAGCTTCACGAGCAGGCCAGTGTTTCTCTGCCTTGGCCTTGAGCGGGCTGGCTGCCTCCTTCCAGTTCGCTCCCTGCTCGAGGGCCTGTCAGAGGTTTATCCAAGATTGCAGCTTGATAGAATAGAAAATGCTCTGCAGACAAGATAGCCTCCCTTCCTCAGCCATGTTCCCATCCTTTTCTTCTGTTTGATATTTTCTCAAATCCTGCAAAAAAAAAAAAAAAAAAAAAAAAAACCCAGCACCAAAAACCACCTGTCTGTGCTAGTGTGTAGATGACCTAGAGGAAACTGTGTCCTGGGGCGGGGCGGGGAGGGGGCGGCAGGCAGGACCCAGGAGTGGGGCTGGGCAGCTCAGCCACTGGGGCCAGGCAGGCCGGCCCCTGGTGCCTCCATCCTCCCGTGCTGTCCGGCAGCAGGGGACACTCTGGGGACAGGCTCGCAGCCCACCCCAGGGCGGCCCACTTCCCAGGGGCACCCTCCAGACCTGAACAGGGAAAGTACCGGAAGACCTGCACACGTGTACTAGAACACAGTTTCTAGAATAAGGTTCTCCTCTGCAGGAAATAAATAAAAACGTGAAAAAGCTGCAATGTTCAGTCCAGGGCAAGGTAGGGGAAGAAGGGCAGATAAGTTGCTTTTGTCTCTCGGGAGCGTTTGCCTGATCGACCTGTAAGTATATGGTAGAACTTTCCCTTTCCCAAGGTCAATGCCGTGGGGATTTACTTACTCTTTATGGGAAACCGCGAGAACTGTGCGTGAAGAGACGTAAGACCAGCAGGCTGTCAGAAACCCCAGTCGCCAGCGCGAACAGCGCAGGCAGAGCTTCGTGCCAGCCTTTGCCCACTTGGCACAACGCCCTCTCCGCCAGAGTCCACGGGGAGGGCATGAACAACTCTGTGAATACACCGCACGGGTTGTGGCTGTGGAGAGCTGGGCCCACACCCCGGCCAGTGTCCGCTGCCGGCCCCCGACGCACGCCTGGAACGTTCCTCCCCCGGCGGTCACCTAGAGTGGGGTGGCCAGCGCTGCCCAAGCCGTTGCGCCTCCTCCAGGCTGTGATGCAGGGACATCGGGAGGGGAGGCGGGTCTCATGAGGGTTTGGAGGACCCCTCCCACCCGCCTTCCTCATTTCCATGAGAATCTGGTACCAGGGACTCACGTGGAAGAACCCTGCCTTCCGTCCTCGGACAGTTGGCTTCGTGACGGACGCCACGGGAGTTTGTGCCCCTGGCATATTTGGTCCCGTTTCGCTCACGTGGCTGAGTTGATCTAGTGCAATCAGCTGAAGCCATTGCAGGGAGCATCCCCAGCTCTGCTGGGCTGTGCAGTGCGCATCGGTTTCGGGGGTTTGTGAAACTACACCGGGCCCCTGGCTTTAAGGGAAAGCAGATTTGCATTCCTCCCTGTCTCAGCAGGAAACCGTGAATCAAAGGCAACCAGCAGATCGACACATGCTCCCCACTGGGTGCATGGGCCCGGTCTGTAATTACAGGCTGAGGGAGGTGATCGATGCCAGTCTCCTCGTGACCTTGCAACCTCCCCAGCGGCATTCACCTTGACCCCTAGGCCAGGCAGTGCCTGGCACATGGACACTCTCTCGGTGTTTGTGTAACCGGGCCAGGGGAGGGGGGACAGAGTGGGAGGAAGGAAACGGGAGGATGTCGCCAGGGAGAAACGTTACAAGAACACTTTACAACCCTCCCGTCCAACAGTGCATTGGTTTACTTACGGTCTTTTCCCGTTTATGAAGTGGAGCTGGTAACAGTGCTTATCACGATTGCTATTCCATAGCTCAGGTCGTCATCTTGTGATTTTTGAGTGGTTCTGCGTGTCAGACTGGAGAGGCCCTGCCCTGGGCCCCCAGATTCAGAGGGTCCCCCTCTTGCTGTCCCCTGGCTGCGCGCCTCCCCAGAGGACGGAGCCACAGCTGGACTGCCCTACCCAGGAGGCCCCGGTGCCTCAGCATCTGCGAGGGCCTCTCCCCTGGTAGTCCCTCCAGGCCTCCCGCCAACAGTGCGTGCTCCTCGTGGTGCCAGGCGTGTCCCCGGCAGTGACTGTCAGCAGGGGGCAGGGGGCAGATGGAGCCGGGTGTCTTCAGACACGCGCTTGGGAGCCTGGGGGTGGTGGGTGGGGGCGGGGACAGTAAGGGTGGGAGTCATGGGTCGTGACCAAGGCCCCCTCTGCCCGTGTGTCCGGGGTCCAGGGCAGAGCCCCAAGGAGGCTGAGAGTTCCTTATTCTAACCTTGACCTTCCGGGTTGATACGGAAGACCGCTTGTCCAGGTAGGAGGTTAGGGTACAGTTTATTCAACTGTTGGTCCCTTGACTCATGACTCTGAGTCATTTAGACGTGTGGTGTGTGAGCACATGTTAGGGACACCGTGTGTGTGTGTGTGTGTGTGTGTGTGTAATTCTAAAACTCAGCTGGCGTGATGATCACGAGGGAGAAATGTTTTATTCAGGTCCCTGGCCGTTCTCCAGTCAGGTTACGGTGCTGGTGTTTCTGCCGTTGAGCGGCAGGACCCCCTGCTGCATCTTGGATGTTCATCTCTTACCAGATACGTGGTTTTCGGATATTTCCCTCCATGCCGTGGGCTGCCTTTTCACCCTCCTGACGGTTCCCTTTGCCAGGCGGACGCCATCAGCTCCATGTCGTCCCACTGGTTTATTTCTGCTCTTGCTGAGTGTGCTTTTGGGGTCGTGCCTGTGATGTCATGGCCAAGGTCAGACTTCTAAAATGGGCAGATGCAGGGAATAGACACTTGTCCAAAGAAGACACTCGAATGGACAAGGGCTACGTGGACAAGGAATGCTCAGTGTCACTCGCCGACAGGTCCACGCACGTCAAGAGCACGGTGAAGCAGCACTGCACGCCCGTGGGGCGAGTGTTACAAAAGAACACTCAGCGGAAGTGTTGGCAAGTACGTGGGGAGACTGGAACCCTTGTCTGTGCTCTGTTGGCAGAAGTGCTGGAAGGTGCAGCTGCTGTGGAAAACAACTGTGGCATTATGCTCAGAAAATAAAACTAAGAAAATGGAACCACTGTATGTGTGGTCCTGTTCACAAGGAGCTCTCTGCACTCCCGAGTGGCCTGCAGCATCGTTTATGACGGCCGAGATCCAGACACAGCCCCCGATGTCCACAGACAGGTGAGTGGATAAAGGACGTGTGGTGCACAGACATCATGGAATATTACTCAGCCTTGAAAAAGGAACCCCAGACCCTTTTGACAACACGGATGAGCCCAGAGGACACCGAGCCACACGAAGTCGCAGAGGAACAAACACAGCACGACCACCCCGCCTTCGGATCAGGAATCTGACCTAGGCCCACTCGAGGCAGCAGAGGCTAGAACGGTGGTTCCCGGGGGCGGGGGGCGGGGAGGAAAGTGGGAGCTTGTTCCATTAGCGTCAAGTTTCAATCACACAACGCAAACACGTTCCAGATCTCTGCTGTGTGACAGACGAGTGACAATACTGCATTGTGCCCTTGGAAACATAGTGAGTGTCGAGTGCCTTCTGCTAACATGTCCGCTTCTGGAAATCCCTCCCAGGACCCCAGTGCCTGGGCACGAGCTGGTCGTCCGCCGCCTCACTCCCTCCTTCTGCGTCAGCGCTTCCCTCTGTGCTTGCCACGAGGTGGGAGGTGCTCCGTAATGTTAAAGGGGTTGACTGGGAGCGGACAGACTCGTTTTTCAGGAGAATTCGTTTCTTTTCCCAGCTCCTTAATTTGCAAAAGCAAGCAAGATGTGTGCAAAACAGCTTGAGGCCTCTGGAAACTAGTGCAAGGTGGTCTCATTAATCTCAGCTGTTTTTGTGTGACTTTTTTACCTTTTCTTATTTTATAGCAACTGAAGTTCTCAATTACCAGACCACACTCTCCAAGCTCCTCTCACGTGCTAATAAAAAATATATATATATGGCCATACTGGGGACGTCCTTGGGGAACACGTCCTGTGTCAGGAAAAGCAGTTAAGCTCCGGGGTCTTGAAGGAGCCTGGGAAAGCCCAGCCAGAGACTGTGGGGTTGGGTGTGTTACCCATTTAAAAACAGAACTGGGCTTCGCAAGTCCGATGGTGCCTTTTGTCTTGTTAAAGCTGTGAATCAGAATTAAAACGTCCAGACTGCTAGTTTTATCATCACATTCATGTGTCAGTCAGTACTGCCCCTGAGCAAAGAAGACAAGTGACTCTGGGCAAAGCACTCACTCACACTCACAGGGCACACTCGCCGCTGGAGGGACCCAGATCTGTCAGAGCCACAGCTGCTCCCTCCACAGTGCCCCCCCTCCCCCGCCCTGAACTCTCAGGACGGCCTTCCCTTGGTGGGCGTCCGCAGGAAGCCCTGCTGACCTTTGTGCAGCTTTCCCTGAGGCATCCTGGTCTGTGGAGGGTGACCTGGGCCAGGTGAGTGTCCCGGCCACCTCGGGGTTGGCAGCTCTCGGGGAATCCCTGGGGTCCGAGTTTCTGAGTTAGCCCCCGTGAAATCTTACCACTGCAGGGAAGAGGGAGGCAGGACGGCAGCACAGGCGACTCTGGGGCGGGGCGGGGAGGCGGGAAGACCCCATTTACTAAGGAAGGAGTCGCCTGCATCGTGCTGTAGGAAAAGGGAAATGTCGGCTGGCGCAGTCGAGAGACTATTCGATTCCTAAAAACAGAGAGGCCAGAAAGTGACTGGTTGGGTTGGCAAGATGCAAATGCGGAGGCCTTTGGGGAGCTTTTCCTGTCGGCCTTGGTGCTTACAGGCCCCGCAGGAGTGGAGCGGAGCAGAGGGGGAGAGGGGCTGAAAGCTGGGCCTCCCCTGTGGCCTTCCCCAGCCAGGGCCCCTCCTGGGCGCCGCCCACTCCGCAGGAATCCTCAAGGGCACTCCCTCATTCTCAGATTAGCTGGATCTGAGTCCTTAGACCAGGTCAAAAATTACAAAGGCGCTCTGCTGGAGATCTAGGTGGTGGCTCTCTGGGATGATTTAACACCCCATCCCCCCCCCCCGCCCCCGCCTCAAGCATTCCTTTTGAAGAAAAAAGCACACCAGGCTCCTGGAAGGTGTCGTAAGCATCCTGAGGAAATAGCCACTGTAAGTGGCCCCTGAGCTGCATTTCCCTAAGGGAATAATCAGCACCTCTTCCCCCAGACAGCTCCAGGTGAGCGAGTGAGGAAGAGAACACCTTTGTCTTCCCCAAAGTAAAGGCGTCGGCATAAGTGCCCACCGATGACAAAGCACGCTCTCATTTATTGTCGCTTGTCGTTCTCGATCGAGAGGGATGATTTCCCCTGGGGGCGCCTACTCACTCCCCCAGTGGTCCAGCAGGGCGCACTTTGAGGCCTTTGGGCCCTGTGATTGCCCTGCGGCACAAGCGGTCTTCCAAGGAAGCTCATCGCTGTAGCGGCCACATGGCCTCATTGTCTTCCGTGGGCGTCCGGCAGCTCGGATGTTAGCCATCGCGGTGAACCGCGCCCCGGCCACTCTGCGGAACGTCCCCAGACCGGGCGCAAGGGGCGCAGCGAGCTCGGTGGCGCCAGAACAAAGGAGCGGATCCCGCGCGGGCTTGAGAGGGCTTAGGCCGGCGCGGATGGGGACCCAGCAGAGAGGGGGCCCAGGGGCACGCCGCAGGCAGCGTCCCGGCCCAGCCCTCCCCTCAAAGCCTCCTTTCTTTTCACTGTCTCTAGGAGCGGCCCCTGGGACATCCGGGAGGGGGCGCAGCTAGCTGTCCCTGTCCGTTTGTCCCGTCGCACCCTCTCTCAGCCGCCGCCCCCACTGGAGAAGTGCACAAAGCGGTGCGCAGCGAGCTCACACCTCCCGTCCGGGCGGGGCCGCCCGCAAAGCTGGTGCGCTCTGCTGTCCCCGCCTTAAAGGACCCCCCTCCCCATTCCTTGTGACTATTGCGCATGCCCGACCGACCGTAGGGTAGGGAGGGACGGAAGACTGGGCGCGCACCCCGCGTCTCCGGCTGGCGCTATGGCCGGCGTTCCCTTGGTGGCAGTGCTCGTGCGCGCGTCAGGCACGCGGGGTTCAGGCGCGGGGCTGGTGCAGGACCTAGGCATGGTGCCTTCCAGAGGTTGCCGGAGGCTGGGCCGGCCAAGCCCTAGCTACAGCCGGGTCCTGGCTTTCTGATCCACAGTTTCAGAGCCAGCTGGAGGAAGTGCTGCCCAAGAATACGGAATTGCGGGCGCGCGCGCGCGAGTGGTGATGCGGGCCAGTGGATGCCTTTGTGTCTTGTGCGCTCTCGCGCAGGTGGGCCGCCCGCACCCGGAGACACTTTGCCTGTGTGCACCAGCACCTCGAGTCCTGCTTTCCGTGTTCGAGGGCTCAGAACCACCCTTTTGGGCACACAGCAGACCTTTCTCGCAGTTGCACCTCTGGCTCCAGGGGTGGTTTATTTGGACGACACTAACGGGACTTTCTAAGGACCTCTGTCTTAGAGACGGGTATCAGAGTTGCACTCGTACTCTTTTCTCGGTCAGGAGAAAGAGGAGACCTGGGGACAGTGGTTGTCCCTGGTTGATAGGTACATGCAAGTGTCCCGAGGCTGCGGGTCCTGCATTAGACAACAAAGAGAGGCGTTAGCGGCAGCGGGGGCGGGGCGCGGCCAGCAGGAGGACGCGCGGGCTGCGGCGAGCTGGGGGCGCTCGCGCTCCGCTCGCTCATTCCGCGGCCTCCGCCCGCCCCCAGCCTTGCGCGCGCCAATCGCCTCCCCCAGCGATAGTGTCAGTAGCATTGTAGTGTCAGCTCCCGCCGGTGACGTTGCGCCTCCCTCGTCCCCCTCCAGAGCCGTCTGGCTGCAGAGGCTCAGTCAAGAGGCGGGGAGCAGAGAAGGAAAAAGCGCTGATTGAGGGCGGGAGGGAGGGAGTGGAGGAGCCGGGGAGGGGCTCCTTAAAGAAACGCTGCTGTCGCTCGCCTGCTCGCTTCTCTCTCGGCATTGTGGCCAGCCAGCCGGGCACTCAGGGGGGGGGGGGCACGCACGGCTGCCACTCGAGTACTGCCCCCGCCCCACCCGCTAGCAGACCTGGGGTGGGGACCCAGGCGGGGGCTCCTGCAGCCACTGCCCGGCGCAGACCGCACGGAGCGACCCACTCCTTCCGGTACCAAGAAAGGAGCCACAGAACCCTCTGCAGCCGGCCGGCCTCCCCGCCCCTGACCGCTCGCTTCCCGGCTGCCTTTGTGGCCGTAGCTTCTGAACCGAGGGCCGGCGGGGGTGCGGCGCGCACGGCAGAACGATGCCCAGCTCGCTGTTTGCAGACCTGGAACGCAACGGCAGCGGAGGGGGAGGCGGCGGCGGGGTTGGAGGCGGCAGCAGCGGGGGAGAAACCCTGGACGACCAAAGAGCCCTGCAGCTCGCTCTGGACCAGCTCTCCCTCCTGGGGCTGGACAGTGATGAGGGCGCCTCTCTGTACGACAGCGAACCGCGCAAGAAGAGCGTGAACATGACCGAGTGCGTGCCGGTGCCCAGTTCGGAGCATGTTGCCGAGATCGTGGGGCGGCAAGGTGGGTCGGGCAAGGATGGGGAGCTGGGGCAACGCGGGTCTCCGGCCTCCGCCCCGCGGGGAGGGCGCGAAAGGCATCGGGAGCCGGGAGCTTTGGGGAGGGAGGAAGAGCCGCGCGAAGGGCCGGCGCCCCAGACAAAGAAAGTGCAGGCAGGCTGTTTCCCAGACCCACGCTGCAGCCACGGCGGGATGCACTTCGCCTGCAGAAACCACTGTCCTCTCCCCTGGCGCCCCCCACCCAACCTACCCCGGGAAATATCGTTTAAATAGAAGATGCTTGGGGGAGGGGGCCTTTGATCGGTCCATTGGGAGGGGGGAGGAGGAGGAGTGAGCATCGGATGGAGGAGGATTCTGGATTTCTGCAAAGCATAATGGAGCCCAGAGAAGGAACAATGGGTCCCGGGACTGCCCCCCTTCCCAGCGGTCCCCCAGCGCTGGGGGATTGCAGCTCCGACTGCCTTCCCAGAACCCCTTTGCCGCGTCTTAAGGGTGGACGGCGCGTCCGGCAGGATTTTAGAGGCGTTTCCCCAGCTGACTTTTTCTGGGATTCTGGGGTTTGGCTCCGGACGACTACAGTCACCGGGGAAGGGCTGGGCAGCAAGGGGGCTGTTCTCGAGCGTTTTGCGGGTGGAACCCGCTTCCCTCCCGGGCTGGGGTCAAGGTGGGAGCCGCCCCCTTCCGACCCTCGAGTGTCCTGCCGTTCGGCTGCCCTGGACACGGGCTGTCCCAAGTCTCCTCGCTTATCCCGGGGTAATGGGTGTGTCTCTCTTTCTCCCACTCCCTCCCCTGTATCCTGGCTCCCAGGTTGTAAAATTAAAGCGCTGCGGGCGAAGACCAACACTTATATCAAGACCCCGGTTCGCGGGGAGGAGCCTGTCTTCGTTGTGACGGGCAGGAAGGAGGATGTGGCCCTGGCTCGGAGGGAGATCATCTCCGCCGCCGAGCACTTCTCCATGATCCGCGCCTCGCGGAATAAGAACACGGCGCTCAACGGCGCGGTGCCGGGCCCACCCAACCTGCCCGGGCAGACCACCATCCAGGTACGGGTGCCCTACCGCGTGGTGGGACTTGTGGTGGGGCCCAAAGGCGCCACGATCAAGCGCATCCAGCAGCAGACGCACACGTACATCGTGACACCCAGCCGCGACAAGGAGCCCGTGTTCGAGGTGACCGGCATGCCCGAGAACGTGGACCGCGCCCGGGAGGAGATTGAGGCGCACATCGCCCTGCGCACAGGTGGCATCATCGAGCTCACCGACGAGAACGACTTCCACGCCAACGGCACGGACGTGGGCTTCGACCTGCTTCATGGGTCCGGCGGGTCCGGCCCAGGCAGCCTGTGGAGCAAGCCCACCCCCAGCATCACGCCCACCCCAGGCCGCAAGCCCTTCTCCAGCTACCGCAATGACAGCTCCAGCTCTCTCGGCAGCGCCTCCACCGACTCTTACTTCGGTGGGGGGACTGGCGGCAGCGCAGCAGCCACCCCGCGCTTGGCCGACTACAGCCCCCCAAGCCCTGCGCTCAGCTTTGCCCACAACGGAAACAACAACAACGGCAATGGATACGCCTACTCTGCGGGGGAGGCTTCCGTGCCTTCCCCCGACGGCTGCCCGGAGCTCCAGCCCACCTTCGACCCGGCCCCCGCCCCGCCGCCGGGGGCGCCCCTTCTCTGGGCCCAGTTCGAGCGGTCCCCAGGAGGCGGACCTGCAGCTCCGGTGTCCTCTTCCTGCTCTTCCTCCGCATCTTCCTCCGCTTCGTCCTCTTCTGTGGTCTTTCCGGGGGCCGGCGCCAGCGCGCCCTCCAATGCCAACCTGGGGCTGTTGGTGCACCGCCGGCTGCACCCGGGCACCAGCTGCCCGCGCTTGTCCCCTCCCTTGCACATGGCTCCAGGTACAGGCGAGCACCACCTGGCTCGCAGGGTGCGCAGCGACCCTGGCGGAGGGGGCCTGGCCTATGCTGCCTATGCCAACGGAATAGGGGCGCAGCTGCCCGGCCTGCAGCCATCCGCCGACACATCCGGCTCCTCGTCGTCGTCCAGCTCTTCTTCCAGCTCCTCGTCCTCCTCCTCTGGGTTGCGGCGCAAGGGCAGCCGCGACTGCTCCGTGTGCTTCGAGAGCGAGGTGATCGCCGCACTGGTGCCCTGTGGTCACAACCTCTTCTGCATGGAGTGCGCCAACCGCATCTGTGAGAAGAGCGAGCCCGAGTGCCCGGTCTGCCACACGGCAGTCACGCAGGCCATCCGCATCTTTTCCTGAGGGCCGCGCCCTCTGCGCGCCCTGCACTGGGAAGGGGACCCTTCCTCACTCCCTCACTCCCCGGCGCCGGCCGGCCTCCTTGGTGCCCGACCTTTTCCTCACCCTGCTGGCACTCTTGAGATCCAGAGGAGCTTGGGAAGCTGTAGTATCCGCTCAGTTTTAAAATCCAATGTTTAAACAAAGGAACTTGCCAGGATAACTGCGTCAAGAGCACTGTAGCCTGGGAAACCTCCGAACCACCTGAAATGCATGCTTTATATAAATAATAGGAACGGCGACCTTCTAGTAACGATAGTTTTTACACTGTACTTAATAGGGAGCTCCCAGAAGAAGAAGACCCCGCAAGTTTTCCGTTTCCTGGAAGTGGGGAGAGGTGGACAGTGATGATGATAATGAAGGTGATCACATAGTGCTTGGGGTGCACGGGCTGTTTGAGTGTGCCCCTTCTGTGGCTGGGTTCCTAGGGTGCTTCTAGAACACAGTGGGTCCTTTCTGAATGTCCCTGGAGGGGCCCAGAGTTCCAGAGAAACCAGGATACTGCAGCTTTATTGAAGTTAAAGAAACTGTAACATATCTCTTATATATTAAAAACGTTTAAAAGTTTTAAAGAGAAATTTCATTAATACAGATTGAAGTATTTTATTCTTTTTTGACTTGAAAAATTATATTTCATATTGCAAAGATGTTTACAAGTATTTTAATTTAAGTTCAGTGAACTTTTTTGTAGCTGGGTTAAATCTTTTTTATTTTAGTATGGCCTTATGGCAAAGAACACTGTATTATTTTAATAATCACACAATTGTGGCAGAATTACAAACCATAAAAATGTGTAATGTTTTAAACAGTATTCTGTTGGGATGGAGATTTTATAGGTTCAGACAAATCTTCGAGATCTGCTTCACCCAGCATATTTTCTATTCAGCGATATAAAGCGTATTTTATTCTATATTATTACAAGAAAAAAGAAAAACCAGAAATGTGTACACACGTCACAAGGGACTGTCGATGCTTTCTAACATTTGTATAAATAGAATTCAGTGCAAGTTCCAGCAGTTCGGTTGCACCGCTCTAGTTTAGGATTTCTATTTTAATACGTTTGTTTACCACTCGTTTGTGTATATGTAGGTGGCGTTACTTGAGCTTAAATGTACTTTACTGAGCAAAGTTTAAAAAAAACAAAGTATATTTTATTTTATGATAAAGGGCCTTTAACCTCACGGTCAAATACTAATATTATATTTGCTGAGACAAGATTTGAAATTGTATCAAGAGTTTTATTTTTCTGACATTTAAAGTTCTACATAATAAAGGTAAAACTTAAGTAATGGTGCTACTTCATTTTTTAAGTATTTCTATATAAATAAAATATTGAAGAAAATCTATATTGCGTGGCGACTTTTTTTTTTTTTAAGCCTCTTGGTGTGCCTGTATAAGGAATAACTCTTATGTAACAAGTCAAAATGTCTAACTTCCAGGTGTATTACGTCAGTAATTTTATCAATAGAATGGGCTTTTAAAAAAGAGGCCAGAGCTGTGTTTGGACGAATGGGCCGTGGGTGACAGTGTTTTTACAAGTTTCGAGTTTCTACTGAACCACGGCTGGCTTCATGAGACAGCGGCACCGTGCTGAGGGCCCGTGATCACTTTCAGGAGCCCAGGGAAACATCGCATTTCCCTTAAAACTTAGAAAAAAATCCCAAAGGAAATGTCATTTCTAGGACTATACAAACCTACTAAAATTTGCCTAAAACATAAAGGAAATAAAAACATCTAAAGTTACATTAAAAAATAAATTTTAATATTATAGAGGAAGGAGTCCAGTACAGCGAAAGCGCCTAGGACTGGGGAGAGTGGTGGTCCTGCCCAGCCTGGGCCGCTGAGGGCATAGGGCGCCCACGGGCCGTGTTTGTTGTGAGTTCCCATTAAGGGTCACTTCCTTGGGGAATGGCTGGAGGGATGACAGTTTCTGCTGGCACAGAGTACCGAGCTGGATTTGAGTACTGTCTTAATAGGCTTCTGCTGGTAGGGCTTGCTAATTGGTGTTGACAGGCTGCCGGTGTTAACTGTTTGCTGCTTGAGAGCCGCTTTTGTTGGCTGTTGGCAGGCTACACCTGCTCCCCGGCTGCGGGGCATTATCAAGCGGCGGAGCCTCCTGCTTTCCCGGGGCTTGAACTCCTCACCTCCTGGAGAAGAGGACTCTGGAATGGCCGGACCACGGCATTTCCAGAACACTTCCTGGCCGAGCTGGCCTTGGAGAGCAGCGACAGCCCGGAATGTGACAGGCGTCTTCTTCAATCTGTGCTGGGGGGAGACAGCAGGTGAGTCCAAAGACTGGCCTGTAGTTGCGTCGGTGGTTCCGGTTTTCCCCTCGGTGTTTTTATTTGTCTGTGGATGCTGTCACCACCTACACCACAGCCCCTGATTTTGTAGTTGACTGTGGTGGTGTGTGAAGGCAGGACTCTGGTCTCGGGGTGGGGGGGGCGGGCCAGGAGGAGGAAAGGGTGTGGCCTCAAAATTTCTGGCCTCTTCTTCAACTCTGGAAAGTTCCCAGACCATGTTCTCCCCTGTTCTCCCTCAAGGACCGGAGTTGAGCCGAGTTGAGCCGTCGTCTGGCGCGGAGTGATGTTACAGTCGGTTTCCCCCTTTCCATTTTCACTGTTCGGAAACGCCGACAGCCGAACCAAGGTCCTTTTTTACACTTCTTCGGTGATGTAAGTTCGCCTCCCTGTGTCAGCAGAATGGCGACAGAGAAGGCAAGGAAACATCCCCAGGCCTGACTGGTTGCGTTGCTCACAGGCTCCTACCTGGGCGTTTAGAAACAGGATCGGGTTCTGAGGCTGCCAACCCTGGGACGGCCTGTGCGTTCGCCTTGTTAAGAGACAGCAGCCTCTGGTTGACGTGCAGTTTGGGGATAGGTTATTAATAAAACCATCTTCTGGGGGGGGAGAGAGCTTTCTTCCACTGGTTTCCCCTGCTGGGCAGGCCCTGGTTGCCAGCAGAGGATGCGGGCACACACTTGGGATATTAGGGGGTGTTAGCTTTTGATCCGGGGCAAGCCTTTTGTCCTGTCTCCCAGCTCCCTCAAAAAGACAACTGTGCAGGTGACCATTCTCCTGCCAGAGAGGTGACAGGAGCCACATTCATGCTCTGTGACGGCTGGCAGCTTCCCTTTCTGCTGTTAACACCCTCTGAAATCTTCTCACACTGATGTCTCTCTTTCTCCCCCCCTCCCCCTCTAAAAATACATAAATAAAATCTTTTTTTTTTAAACCTTTCTGCAGCTACAAAATACCCGCTAACAGACCCCACCCTCCCTAGTGCCTCTCCCCTGTTTTCTTTCAGGGACACAAGTGGTTCTCAGCTGGCGGTGCTTTTGCTAATCCTACCCGCTCCAGGCAGCAATCTCTGGGGATATTTTTGGGTGTGACAACTTGGGGGTCTCGCTCCTAGTGTCTGAGTGGTGGTGGCCAGGGATGCTGCTAAAACCCCTCCAAGGCACAGGGTGGAATCGTCCAACCCAGGGTGGAAAGACCCGGATGCAGACAAAGCAGGCCCACCTTGCCTGCTGTGCACTCACTGCCTTGAAATGGGTGGTATTGTTCCGACACTTAAAATGCATAATGATGGACCCTCCCTGGCATTCTGGAGCTACCCCCTACCTGGGGGAGCTCTGCTGCTGTCAGATATTATGGTGGGTAGGGGTGGGGGAGGCCATGGCTTGCGTCTGAGCGCAGGAGGTCGAAATTATGGAACCTCTCTTTGTTTGCCAAAGAATGGTGGATTGCGCCCAGTTAACAATAGTTATGCTTATCGGACTGTTCAGAGCACCTGGCTTCCCGTTCTCTCCTGCAGTCCTTTCCGCAGCCCCAAGGCCACCACCACTGCAGTGTGACTGTGCCTATTTATAGTAAAATCTGAGGGCTCACAGTCACCCCCAAAGTCACCCCCTCAGTGCGGGCTCGGGCTGCCTGTAGCTATGAGACCAGCTCATGGAGAAATTCTGGACATGCGTCTGCGTTGGTCGGCAGCTCATGCCCTGTCCGTGTTTCCCAGGTCCCCTTTGTCCTTCCAAAATTGGCTCTTGGGAGAAGCTTTGTTGCCTTCAGTGAGTTTCAGGCACATGTGGTCTGGAGCTTTTCTCTCTTCAGCCTCATCTTTCCAGGAAACAGGAATGAATTTGCCCCTTCTGAAGGGGGTGTTGGGCTTCCTGGCCAGTGTAACACTGGTGCACTGTCCTTACAGCTTTATGGGGGCAAGGTGGCCAGGGAAGAGATGGGATGTGTTCCTCACCTTCACGAGGTCACCCCCACCCTGGCTAGGGAAGTAGGGCTCTGCAAACACTGAATCCTGCTTACCTTTCACCTTCCTCCCTCCGCTGTCCCAGTCCAAACCTGACCTTGCCTCCTTCCCCCACCAGTGATGCTTCAAATGCTAAAGGCTCCTCCCACTGCCAAGGCCAGCCTGTTGTCCAGGAACGCCAAAGCGGGGGCGTTAGGCATTCCTAACTTGGGCTTGGTGACTGTCAGTGACTATCCCTCTGGTTTACGGAACCCTCACGCTGAACCCAGTGCCGTGCCACAGACTCTGCGTTAAGGCAGCCCAGCTAGGTCTGAGTTCCAGGCGTGTGTCCAGCCTGTGGGTGTCTCTGGGCCACCCTGGAAGAAGAAGGGTGATCTTGGGCCTCACATTAAATACATTGTGACATGTAATCACACAAAAAAAACCCTTATGTTTTCCGTGAATTTACAATTTCGTGTTGGGTGGCATTCATAGCCAGCCTGGGCCGTGTGCTGGCCACAGTCCATGGGTTGGACACCCCTGGACCACAGACCCGTTTCAAAGATACGGAAACAGAAGGAGAGAGATTCGAGGACAGGCTGGAGTCCATGCAGTCCGTGTAAGCACTGACCCCGGGGTTCTGCCTGGAGTCCCTCTAAATCCAGAGATCCCAGCTTTCTTCCTTCCGTCAGGTGGCGTTCAGAGGAGGTGTTTTCAGAAAAAGCGGGCACTGGTTTGTGACAAGCCAGTCCGCCATGGCAGCACCGTGCCGTTCTCCGAGACGAGGGGAACCAATTTCAGAGACGGAGTGGGGCCCCGGAGCTGGGCGCCACTGGGCAGAACCGAGACCTTGAGTGGCGATCACAGGCTCAGGGCCACTTCCGCTGTCGGACTCCAAAGCCTCGTTATCTTGTGGCTATTTCGTGACCAATTTCAAAAATGTAAGATAAGCAAATTCCGTCGGACGGCCTCTCCGGGTGGACCCGAGAAACGAGCGTTTGATGAGGACAAAGCGAGCACAGAGTCCTCTCTGGGAACAAAACGCTCCATAAAAATGTCACATGAACTAATTTAGCCACTAAAAGATGTCAGGACCCTGGTGGAGGAGCGAAACGCAGTCAGGTGTTTGGTCTCCAGAATGCCGGGCTCTTGGTTTGTTTCTTGAGCTCCCCACCTTGGCTCTGGTTCTCTGGCCTTTGCGAGACCCGAGACCCAGTAGCCCCGGGTGTGGGCTTCGGGTGTCTGTGAGCAGCGTGGGCTGGGACAGCGCAGGGACAGGAGCAGGGCGGCTGGGGAGGGGCCACCACCCCGACCGGGACTCAGGTGGTCAGACGTGAGCTGGGGGAGACCCTGCGTGCTGAGGGCTGTGAGGACCCTGACAAGTCTCTGTCAGCTGAGACATAGGCAGGTGCCCCCCTTGGGCCCTTCTGACCCCCGATCCTCACGGTTCGAGGTGGTTCCACCCCACAGAATTGCCAGTGTGAGGCGCCGGGGTGTCCCTGGGGGGTGAGGATAGACGGTGGGTGGGGCTTGGGGGCTCCAAGTCTCCGCAGCTCGGTCGCCGGTATTAAAAATAGAGGAGTGAGGATGTTGGAGGTCAGGAGTAAAGGGCGTGTCGTGGAATGTCTAATGCAAGTGCTTTGCATACTGGTTCCTGAATTCTTCTTGCGTTTTGCATGCTCGCACCTTTGCCTGGACCGGTCCCTCTGCCCAGGACGTGAGCTGATAAAGAGGAGAAAGGTCTCCGGGAGTCCAGTGTGTGAACTCATGGGGGCAGGGCGGGGGGAGTTATCGAGGGTTTGTTTGAAAGGCAGAGGGGAGCATTCCGTTCAACGGGGTTGGGAACGGGACTTTGAACAGAGCAGCACCCTACAAGCACGCTTGTCCTTTTCAAGTTCACCTTGAAATAAAAGGTTAGCTTTAGGAAGAACTGGTAATGGATAACAAAATCTACCCTTCTGACCATTTGTAACCGTCCAGTTCGGCGGCATGAAGTCCGTTCACATTGTAACTATCGCCACTCTCCACCCTCCACACTTTCCCATCTCCCCACACTGACTCTCGCTCCCCACGGAGAGGGGCTCCCCGTTTCCTCTCACCCTCTTTTCTCATTGTCTTGTTTGCTGTAGACTTCCTCCCCACTGGGGACAGGAGATCAGGACAAGGTCCGGTCCGGGGAACGGCAGCTTGGGCCCGGGCGATCAGTCATCTTCTGGCCGAGCTGAGACACCCAGGTTAACCCCCCGGGGGCGGCCCCATCAGTCAAGGAGGAACAGAACTGCTCTTCCGTAGGAGGACTGGGGACTGTTCCTTCAGGTGTATCCTAATGATGTGTATTAAAAAGTCCACTTCCAGCCCTGGCTGGTGTGGCTCAGTGGACTGAGTGCAGGTCTGTGAACCAAAAGGTCGGTGGTTCGATTCCCAGTCAGGGCACATGCCTGGGTAGCAGGCCAGGTCCCCAGTGGCGGCCATGTAAGACGCAACCACACACTGATGTTTCTCTCCCTCTCTTTCTCCTTCCCTTCCCCCGTCTGTAGAAATAAATAAATAAAATCTTCCCAAAACTATGCATTAAGAAGCAAAGACAAGACAGGCATAGGAAGGAATGGATGTCACGAGGAGTCCTCCGTGTGCTTGCTAATCCCAGAGTGGGGCGTGCGTGAGCGAGACTCACTCTGAGTGAAGGTGCGTGTACCTTACCGGCATTTCCCAGCCTTCTCCAGAGTGTGGTTCCCACATGAGCATTCAAACCGGTGAACAGACAGTCAGAGAGATGGTCTGAAAATCTCTGTCGTTGATTTATACTCGTGTTGATATTAACAGAGACGTGATTTCTGTTTCTAGGAAGGACATTTCTGAGGGTTCGTTTATGTAACTGTTTTAAAACTAAATGTGGAAATTCTACAACATGGAGGGTTGGACGTTGTTACCTACTCCAACCTTTCCACAGTGAAGTGCTCTTTAAAAAAAATCTCAGGTTTCTGAGCATGGGTGTACACAGAGGTCAAAGATTCTGAGGAAGAGTTGCTTCTAAAAACTCGCTTCAGGTTTTCATGAGGTGTAGCCAAACCGTGGAAGCCAGAGGAGAGGCGGCAGCAAGGCCTTGGGTGGGACCTCATGTGGAGCGGCCAGAGGGGCGGAGCGCCGGAGGAGAGGGAAGAGCCCTCGGAACAGGCAGGAAGGTTAAACACAGGGGCCTGCAAGATGCACGAATGGTCAGCAAGCAGCGCTCAAGGGGAAGGGCAGAGAACGGGACACTGCCGACGGCCGTGAGCCCCCAGACATGGACGCTGCGCACAGGGTGAAGGTTCCCGGAGGAAACCCTGGGTGTGCCGCACGGGGGTGGAGACACCCACGTAGGCTGCCATCCGAGGCGCCCCCTCTGCTCTGAGAACCACTCACATGGCAACTGGCGAGCGGGCTCGTACGCACACACTCGGCCCTTACGCTAACTGAAGATTGTATCTGAGAAGGAAAAGGAATGCTAGCCCTTGCTCTGGCCGGTGTGGCTCAGCTGGCTGGGCATCGTCCTGCAAACGAAAAGGTTGGGGGTTCAGTCCCCCGCCCCAGCTCCCGCTCCGTCCCTGCTGGGGGGGCGCACAGGAGGCTGCGATGGATGTTTCTCACATTGATATTTCTTTCTCCCCCCCTCTCTCTTTCCCTTCCCCTCTCAATAGAATCAATAAAAGAAAGACAAATGCTAACTGTATTAAATGACACATAGGAGTAAAAAAATGCATTATTATTTTATTAGTGACTATTGAGATCAGCCGAACTGTGTGTCCTACACTGGATGCAGCTTGTGTTAATGAAATACCAAAGGCCTACGGTTGTTACCAGGAGGCTTTTAACGTGCATTTATGAGGAGTAGCAGCAGTATCTTAACCCTTTTCTTTGTGTGAGCACACTCATCAATGTGTTCTTGTCATAAAAGTTTAGTTTCAGTGGCTCAGTATTCATTAGTATACATTTACAGTCAGTACCAGTCCAATTCCAGCCACTCTGCTCCAGAGAAGAGGCCAAAATGAGTGAAAACGTCCAATCTGTATTTCCCACTTACAGAGAAAAGCCCCCTCCAAGTCCCCTCACCATTGATCACAAGTTTGGGACCAGTGGAAGTGGTGCGATTTCCCAACTCACCGCCCAGAGTATCTCGCGCTCTGCCTTGCAGGCCCGGGGCTGCCTAGTGGCCCACAGTCAAAAGCAAGTCACCCAGGCCTGCAGGTTCTGGGTGGAGCCCGGACTTATAGGATGTTCGGAAACCAGGAGGAAGGCCTTTCAGGGCGACCCGACTCATCCTGCCCTCAGGGTTGGAACATTGAAAGAATCCTGCCTCCACACCCGTCTCCAGAATCCACCCATCAAGTGTAGAAGCTGCAGGAAATGGAGGCGAGGGCAAGGTTCATCGCGGGAAAACGAGGACCGCAAAGCACGTTATTGCGCGGTGCCCTCACCAACTTGAGTCCTGAGAGGGCTCTGTGGCCGCTGGGAGTCTGGGCGCAAGTGGCCGCTACTGAGAAAGGGCCGGCCGGCCGGCTGCAGAGGGAGGCCCTCACCTCCTGCCTCTTGTGGAGGACTCGGAGTCAAAGTGTGAGAACGCCTTGTTGTTCATGAAGGACTCGTTATGTGCAAACAGTCTGCTGGCTCTCCCTGACGCTCACTCCGCTGTCGTCTGGAGTCATGGAGACCTGGCCAAACGTCGGATTCCATCAGACGCTGGAGGAGGGTGCGTGGAGGGTGCGCGTGGGGGTGGGGGCGGCCGCAGAGCTGGGAGACTGCCCGGTGGCTTCTCCCACCAAACACACCCCGTTCCAAACACCAGAAGCCGTCCTGTGTCCGCTTGCTGGGGCCGCCAGGGTGCCGCATACTGAAGGGCTCCCACCGCAGGCATTTGCTGGCCCTCAGTGCTGGAGGCGAGAAGTCGTCTTTCTTCCAGGCGTGTCTGTCCGTCCAAGTTTTCTCTTTTTTTTCAATGAGGACGCCAGTGACATTGGATTAGGGTCCACCCTGATCGTGTCATTTTAGTTTAGACAGATGCCTGCGAATGAGTACACACTCTGAGATGCCAGGGGTGAGGAATGCAACTTTTTTCCCTTTTTTGGGGCGGGGGCGGGGGGACACAGTTCAACCTGTAACACTTCCTACAGTGGTTTAAGCAGAGTTTGACTGGATTCACACATAGGCGTCCCGGGGTAGGCGGATGGGGGCTGGGCTGGTGACTCACCGGGGACAATAGCTCTTCCTACCTTTCTGCTCTGGCATCTGTGATGTGCTTGGTGTCTCATGGTCACAGAATGGCTGCGGCACCCCAGGCCTCTTGACTGCAGTCCCTCTATGAAGGAGGACGTGGTGCAAGGCCCAGGGAAAGGGCAAGAGGGATCATAAAGAGGCACTTCCTTGGTGAGTTCCTGCGTTTCCGTTCAGGGGCTACCTCTCATTGTCCGGAATTATTACTGCAGTTTAGAAATAAAGTGTTTGTAGCTGGGCGCAGTGTCCTCGTGAACAAACGCTGCGTTCTGGCAGTAGAGACAGGATGACAAAGCAGGGTCGGGGGAGTGACTGTTGGACGAATAGCACTAGAACTTCAGGACTTAAGGCTGGAAGGGCTAGGAGTTTGCCCAGGTCAGGGTCAAGGCTGAGGTTGCCATCCCAGTATGAAGAAGATCGGTGCTGAGCTGGGTGAGGGCCAGTTGAGGACAAGAAGGGGACCTGGAGCCTGGAGAGGGGCCGAACGGCGTCCCTCAGAGAGGCCGGAGGGGCCATTCCCTGGGCCTGGCGTGGACCTTGTCTGTGTAGTTGGGACACATGGAGGTGGCAGCCTCTGTCGCTCCATTCCTGTGCCCACAGTGCCCGTTCTGGGGTGGCCGGGGACAGAGGCTGGCTAAGGGCAGTGGGCCGAGTTAGTTAGTCTGGCTGGTGTCCATTGTCTGTTCCGTGGTGGATGCTTTCTGGTGGGCAAAGATCATCACACAGTGCACAGGCCGGGGGGCTCAGCTGGTCGGAGCATCACACCGTACACCAAAAGGTTGTGGGTTCTATCCCTGGTCAGGGCACATGCCTGGGTTGCGGGTTTGATTCCCGGTTGGGGCAGGTACGGGAGGCAACTGATCCATGTTTCTCTCTCACACTGATGTTTCTCCCTCTTCCCCCCACCTTCACCTCTAAAGTAAAACATATCCTTGGGTGAGGGTTCAAGTCATAATAAAAGAGGAAAATAAGAAACTTTCAAGGGAGAAATTCAAGAACTTGGAATATCTGGCGTGTGGTTCCCTGCCATGTTCCAGCCTTCACATGGCTTTGCCAGACCCCCATCACCCCTGCCCGCTGCTGCCCCGTTTCCCTGTCTCCGTTGCCCCCTCAGCTGCCTCGCTGCCCGGGCCTCATCCTAACGCTCCTCTCCATTGTCCTTCTCCCACCCTTCCACTCTAATGGCCGCTTTCTTTCCTCTTCCTTTCTCCTTCCCGATACGAACCCTCTGCTTCCTGCCGCGGCCTCAGGCCCCCAACACACCAAGCTCATGCCTCAGGCCTCCACAGTGTCTCTCACACACACACACACACACACACACACACTCTGCACTTTCACACGCTCTTCTTCCTCTTCCCTGCCCTTCCACTGCCCTGGGCCCAGCTTCCGAAGTCACTACTTGACTTTCACCCCAGAGGTTAATCCGAATCCCAGAACTGTGACTCGAGAGGCAGACGTTCAGAGAAAGGCAATTTCATCCCTTGGAAGTCTGAGGAGAACCCACTGTCCCGACGTCCAGGGGAAGGGGTACACCTCCGTGCCGGGAGATGCCGTGAAGGCCGTCATGGGGAGACAGGGTTTCTTCCCGTTCCTCACGTGCATCTGCTAATGCGAGGGGCCTGACTTTTAAGGAGTCAGCATTTCCTCTGCTCAAATATGGAATTACTGAGGAAAATCACACATTCCTCCATTGAGATAAAACTGCATTATGTAGGTTTGGTAAGAACATGTTTCCCCAGGTCCTGATGAGCAGCTTCCTCCAACTTCAACAAACGAATGTTGGAATAAAAAGTTAAACTGATAAAATACTCTACCAATACCGAATACATACAGTGTGCCCCTAGATATACAAACACGGCACGTTTTCTTTAAGGCATGCACAGTTTTGTCGTCTGGAGTCATTAGTCTGTGTGAAACTGCCTGCTGATTGGCTGTCCCCCAGCACCTGGGACCCAGACCGCAAGTCCAGGGAGGGCAGGGCGACGGGGTTCCCAGACAGCCCGGCAGCAGAGAAGCTCTCGGCTTCCTTGAGACCAGAGCCCTTCGGGGGGCGTCGGCAGTCTCACCACTGTGGACACTGGGGACGGGTCATCTCTGCGGAGGGGGCTGCCCTGCGCATCTCGGGGCGCGGAGCAGCCTCCCTGGCCTGTACCCACTGGATGCCAGGTGCATTCCTCCCCGCTCTTGCAACAACCGAGTCGGCAGACTTGCCAAACGTTCTCCGTGGGGGCGTCTGCCTGAGGTTATAAACAAGGAAGGGCCTCCGGAGACCTCAGGGGATTTCCACTCGTAGAAAAGGAACGATGTTCTTGGATGGATTCTCCAAACACAGAGTCCCACCATGGCCAGGGAAGCCCAGGGGACAGCTGAGGAGGGGTCTCCCTCAAGGCCAACACACTGGGCCCCGGGGGCCTCAGAGACCTGCATGGGGGGAGGCAGTGCAGTGGGAAGCAGAGACCTTGTTTTCACCAGTGAGGATCCCTGTTCCCAGTGTCAGGCTGTGGAGCTCGTAGGAGATAGCGGCAGTTGTGACCCAACGGGAAAAACTGACCCCAGACCCCAGATCTGTTCCAGTGGACGACGACACAGATGAGCCAGAACCTGAAGTAGCACAGCGTGTCCCTGAGATAGAAGGAGAGGCCCTGAGCACTGACCCTGAAGTAGCAGGTCACTCCTGGTAGCTTCTGTTGCTTGGCCTGCTGCCAGGAGAGAAGGCAGTGGGGGAAACATGTCCAGTCCTGCAAGAGCAGTTGGGTGAGCAGAGGCGGCAGCTGCCCCGGCTGGGAAAACAGCTGGACGGGAGGCAAAAAGCAGGAGGCTCGGAGGGGAGCAAAGGCAGGCCCTGCTCCTGAGACGGGACTGAGCGTGAGGCCGTCTGACCCAGGGAGAAAAGTCAGTGGAGCAGGGTGTTCTGTCCTAGCCTTCCACGCTCCGCCCAGAGGCCCTCGCCTCTGCCACCCATCCCCTACTGCCGATCCCAGCAGGGCTGGCCCCAGAAGCAGGTGCTCTGGGAGGAGGCTCAGAAGGGCTGACTGTATGGGGACACCCTGGCCCCGAGAGGGCGGAACCGTAGCGTTAACTGGAAAGGCCGCCACCTTGGTGTGAACCTTGCCGTTCAGTGGGACGGGGATTTCTGTGGGTAGCGGTGGCTGGGAGAGGCTGCAGGAACCGTAGCAGCGCATGTGTGCAGGGGACTGCCTTTCTGCCGTGTGAAAACCCAGAAATGCCACCTGGCTGTGTGAAGTTCTTACCGCAAAGGAGACGTGGATTTCCATCCCTTCCCGAGTGCCGCCACATGCCCCATTCTTCCCAGCAATCCCTGAGAGGGAGCAGAAACTATCTCCCGCCATCCACCCACACGAAAAGTTGAGGCGAGCTTGTGATTCGCAAAGAAATTTTAGTTCAGAGTCCAAGACTCTTGGCTTGGAGGGGATTGTTTTCATTTCAGCCCCTCACCCATACCTCCAGGGGGAAAGTCCTCGAAGATTCTGTTCTCTGACTGGCACCCAGTGCACGGGGAGGGGCCCTACCGGCGCTCTCAGCAGAGGGATGAGGCTGGGACAGACTGAGGGGCTCTTCAGAGGAAAGTCCCCGGGGACGAGGTCTTGGAGGAGACACGTGTGAGTCATCCTGTCCCCACTGCCCCACACGGGGACTGGCAGAGAGAGGGCATCCGCGTGTGTTAGTGGAGGGGTCTGACGGATTAGTTAATTAACTCGAAGGTAAATGCCTCTTTTTTCACGGGAGCCCTGCTGGGCCCCGTCAGTGGGCTCTCCGCCGGCTTCCGGAGGCAGCAGCTTCCTCCCACAGGACACGAGGGGCTGGGCGGGGGGCTGGCGGCCGTGGTCCTTTGCTCCTGCTCCAGTTCTCACCGTTCTCTCCTCACTGAGGCCTAGGCGGCCCCAGAGCGGGGAGGAGCCTAAAGGTAAAGACCAGGTCCAGAGGCACGTGGGGTCGGGGGGCTGAGCCGTCACCAACAAAATTAAAGTACAGCATGCTGAGCGGTAGCGAAGGCATGTCCTCGCGTGACCTTATTGGCTCCCCTCTGCTCTGACATGGTCTTCCCTGGACTGCCCCACAGGGGAGCCGGAAAGAGCTCCCCACCGAGGAGGGGAAGGGCTACGGATGGCTTAGAACATGTTGTGGGTTCGACTGGCTGTGCACACAAAACCGATCGTATTTGAGGCGGTCTTTCTCATTTGAGATGAATCAGTCAGGTCTGAGATGTGGTGTGGGCTGGGCCCTGGGGCAATGGGACCCGTGTGGAACTCAGAGGAAGGGACTGGGACATGCAGCTGGCCTAGGGGGCGGGCAAAGAATGCCCAGGTCACAGTCACCAGGTGCGCTAGGAAGCTCTGGAGCTTTCTGTGTCAGGGAGGGACCCAGGTCCCGGGGATCAAATGTTTAGTGGCTCCAGGAAGCTGTCTTGGAAGGCACTGGGTCTGTAATGAGGGAGGGGTGGGTGCAGGGAGACAGCAGTGCAGTTATCTGCCTACTGCCTGCTGAGTTTGAACTTCTTGTCGCTACAGCGGTGGCTGCCTAAGGGGAGGAGGAGAGACAGGGAGATTCCGGGGATTCCTGAGCATCCGGCAGGAGAGGCCTGCTATCTCGAGGACGGAGAGCCTGGCATTTCTGGGCTGGAGCTCCTAGCCACAGAGTCTCTTCCCGCCCACCCCAAGCCCCCCGAAGGCTGGCCTGCACCAAACACTTGCTTCCATCTTTTGCCCTGAAACGAGGCCCACGGCACAGGTGCACGCCTCTTCCTCCTTTCGGGAAGAAGGCTGCGCAACGATAATGCAAATCATCCCAGCGGATCGTCCACTGACATCCACTGCTCCAAGCAGGTTTCAGATCCTGTCCGGCCCACTCATGTACGTCTAGTATGTGCTCAGTAAATGTTTGAGGCAAAACTGCTGGACACGGCCCAGAATTATTTTGGCTACTTGCACATGTAGGAACCGGAACAGATGCTACATTAAATATGGGAACTGGATGTATGTGGCACAGCTAGCTGATACGCAGAAGCACTTTCTTTTCTCTCTGGGACTGTAGCTAGATTGCTTTTCCCAGCCTCCTTTGCAATGAATGTTTGGGATCCGGCCACTGGGATGAAAGCAGAAGGGATTTGCTCAAAATTCGGCTCTTCCACGCATTCTTCTTGATCTTCTGCACCAGTTGTGGAGAGGCCGAGCTACACGGCGGAAGGGTTCTGGGCTCCTGGATTGTTTCTGAGCCAGAGCAGCTTGCTGATCGGAAACACCCATTTGGGGTTCCCCCGAGTCCGAAATGAACTTCTCCTCTGTTATGTCACGGAGGTGCCACGTCGCCCTGCCACGTGGCAGCTGGTGTCAGACGACTCAAAGTTGGTACCTGGTTTCTGGAAGCAGGGTGCTGCTGCGGCTTCCCTCACAACCCCTGCGGCAGTGGGCAGGCAGACCCACGCTGGCAGGGGCCGGACACGGGGTAAAACCGTGGCCTTTGATCATTTCAGAAGCAGGCTATCTGCCTAGTGAAACTGTAGCTCTCGGGGGAAGGTGTTGGCTTTCCCTTTTTTATTTTTGTGTTAGAAGATACAGATTCACAGAGGAAATAATTGGCCAATTTGTAAGCAGAGATGAAAGAAAATACACAGAAAAGCTGGCGCCTCGGGGCTCCACACAAAAGAATAAGATTGACCAGTAAACGCAATGGTTCAGGCCTGCACTGCAGATCAGATGGATGACCGACCTCGGTCCCCGCTTTTTCAGGTGGCTTCCAGGTGGTGGTGATGCAGAGAAAGCGTGGAGGTGAGGAAACACAGGGAGAAACCAGACTTGGAAACTATGTCTAGGAAATGGTTTGGGGTATGATTCCTGGGCATGGGACTAACTGGGGAAGGAAAAAAATACATATCCAAAACCTGCTAAGTTTTGGAGAAAATTGGATTTCGCCAAGGAAATTTATACTGAAAAAGGTTTTGACAGAACCTGAAAACAGCCCCAGCCCCCACAAACCTTTCCCAAGTGGGAGGGGGTCTGCGAATGCAGTACTAGGCGCCAGGGAACAACCATGCCCAGCACTCACTCCCACTGTAACCGGGGAGGGCAGTGGGTGAGCAGACCCCCCACCAAGGGCCGAGCCTGAGCCCTGGGACCGTCCCAAGAGGTCAGAATCAGATTCTAGCATGGCGCAGGGGGAAGGGGCCAGGGAGCGTGCCCTGTGCTTTGGACTGGCGGTGCCGTGGGTCTCCCGTTCTTCCAGAGTCTGGAGGAGACCGTGTTGTGGTTTCCTGTCTCCGCCGCACCAGTGTGTGCGTGAGGTGGGGCGGGGGCGTGCAGATAACCTGCCCTTTGCAGTTCGCTGACTGCTGCTGCTGCGTAAAGATGCTGCCGCATCTGCCCCTGCTCGTCCCCCAGACGTCCTTGACAGTGGGCTGGATGTGGTGACAGCGAGCCTGGGTTTGCCTCCATGGGGGACCTGCAAGCCTGCGTGTGTTGTGTATGTACTGAGAAAGGGCAAACAGATTTGGGGTGCCCAGATGGGTGGACTGCGGCTGACACTGTGGTTGTTTGGCGAGCGCGTTCCCCTCTTTCCTGGGCCACAGCTCCTCTAACGTCCCACCTTGCCCTGCCATAGCCATGTCCGGATTTTAGGCCAGGAGAATATCGGGGAAAGTGACAGGCACCGCTCTCTGTCCTGCACAGGCCCCCCTCCCCCGTCTCTCCCCCTTCCACGGCAGCCGTAGACACCACCTGTTGGGGACGGCTGAGCCACGGGCTAGCAGGAAGCTGGGCCCAGAGTCACTAGTTAGAGGAACGTCACCTGACAACCTAGGCTCCTTTTTGGAACTTGGCGTGAGAAGAACCCTCCATTTGTGTTTGCTGAGGGTCTGTCTGCGTCAGCAGCCCGTGTCACCTCCGCTAACACGCCATTGGGCGACGAACGTGCATCTTCATTGACGCTTCGCGGCTATTGGACGACGCATGTGT
Organism: Tonatia bakeri; assembly: GCA_004024845.1. Taxonomy (NCBI): domain Eukaryota; kingdom Metazoa; phylum Chordata; class Mammalia; order Chiroptera; family Phyllostomidae; genus Tonatia; species Tonatia bakeri. The sequence continues at coordinate 29,427 of PVIA01007849.1, forward strand.
GTCTTCATTGAAGCTTCACGGCTATTGGACGATGAACGTGCGTCTTCATTGACGCTTCTCGGCCGTCAGGTGACGAAGGTGCATATTCACTGACACTTCACGATGACCCCGTGCTGCTGGCAGAAGCACCCGCACTCGCGTCATGAGTAGATCGCATTGCATTGCTGTGTCCTTGGTGTTTGGAAAATCATCGGTCAGGGACTGGAGAGCTTTGGCTGCAGCGGCAGTTCTGGCACTTTCTCCAGGCGGCGTGAGTCTAAGTTAATTTGTACCCCAGTCTATTCATTTGTCCCATCAGGGTATTAATAAACGGCCTGCCTCTTTTATTAGGTAAGTGTTTCGAACAAGTGACATAAGACTTGTCAAGCTGCTTTCAGACTGTGTAATTCTTTTTTTTTTTAATCCTTACCCAAGAATATGTTCATTGATTTTAGAGAGAGAGGAAGGGAGAGAGAAAGATCAACCAGCCGCCTTCTGTACGCGCCTCCACCAGGGGTCGGACCCACAACCTTTTGGGGTATAGGACGATGGTCCAACCAATGGAACCACCCAGCCTGGACTGGGCTGTGTAATTCTTTATGTTTTGTTGTTATTAAGGACCTTTTTAGACATGCACAAATGTCACTCTGTGCTCAGCCTCGAAGGAAATGGATTTAATTTCCTTCAGACTTATTTTTTCCCACCCCTGACAGGTGTATAAATATGGTCTCTGCTGCCGGATAGTGACGAGGACCCAATGACTAAGGTGTGCAGTGGGCCTCCTGGAGGTCATGGCCCCAGGGTAGCTGTTCAATAAATGCTTGTTTCCGAGTCACCAGTCTTTTTCTCCCTGTCCTGTGTTGGACACACGCGGTGCCTGTTGCGTGAATGAGCACGGATGTGACTCTATCCCTGCGCTAAGGGAAATCTGGAACCAGGAAACAGCTTGCATTTCCCTCCCCTCTCACCTCCTCCACCTCTCTCCTTTCCTAACCCAGGCCTTGGAGGAATCCCCCTGCATCGACCCCACGCCAACTCTGTTCCTCACACACTTCCCTCTCATTTCCCGCTTTTCTCCCCTCGCTCTCATTTCCCTTTTCCAAGCTGCCAGCTCTCCGCCAGCTACCTTCTTTTAGTTATGTTGTCCTCATCGTTCGGGACACCCAGTTGGTCTCCACAGGTTTGCCCTCTTTGGTCTGCACTGCCCTGCTGCTATGCCGTCTCCCCTCTCTGCATTCAGCCTGCTGTTTTTCACTCGTGGACCCTCTTCTGGCTTTCCCACCCAGCAGCCCTCATCCTCCTTGAGGAGGCCAGCCTGAAACTGGGGCAGGTGAAGAAGGTGTTTCAGGAAATGCCGCTTTCGTTCTCCTAATCTATAGAGGGCTGGCTGTGCCATTGATGGAGGAGGAGAAATGGCTTCTTTTTTTTAGGGGGGAGGATAATTCTGGAAAGATCTTTAACAGAAATATTATTGTCAGTGTTTAAGTGTGAATCCTGCTACATAACGCAATCCCTTACAAAGAGCCTCATGTAGCTTAGAAAAAAGTCTTACCATGATCGATAAAAGTGAAATCCCACTTTGATTATTCTCTGAGGCAGTTGTTTCTGAGTCCTGTTACACATGATAATTAGATAACAGCGGCGGCATAGACAGCACTCGCGAGCATCGGCTTGAAGAGGGAGGTAAGTGAGATGGTGCTTGTCCTCAACGGCTCACAGTCTGTTTGAGAAATCTGGTCCCAATTAAACTGAATTACCAGAGCCTCTTCATGTCACACGTTTGTCTGCAGAGAGAAAATCACTGAGTTCTATCCTGTTTGTTTTGTAATTCAGGGAGGACTGCGAATAAGTAAAGCAAGCCATTCTCGGCTCTATTCTGCTATTAAGTAGCAAATAACTTCTGATTTTCTTTCCTTCTCTCTTTTATCTCAGCTCATTCTAATTCTGGGTAAAACGGCAGCTCTGTCATGTATCTAGGGAGTTATTCTTCATGCTTCCCCACTTCCATCTCATTTTGATTCAGAATAGGGGAGAGTGGCCAGCCACAGGGACTTTGAGGGGATATCTGCCCAGCCCCGGACGGTGTGGACCAGGCTGAGGGACGATGCAGATCTTGCCTGTAGCTTCCCTCCAGAGAAGCGAGGGGTGTGGCGGAGATTTCGAGGAAACACAGCTCGGTTTGGGAAGCGGGAGGATGAGCCAGGGGACTGAAGAGGAAACGCCACCCCTGGGATCCCAGTTCCCACTAGACTGCCAGCAGCTGGTTTGCACATGGCTTCACCCGGCAGCCCAGTGGTGGAGCCAGAAAACAGCCAGGCTCTATCCCTGGGACAGACGCTGGGACCCTCAGCCAGGGTTGGACCACAGGCTCCCTGAACACAGGGACAGTCCCCCCCATCGCTATATCTGCTAGGCCCCAACGGCAGGCAACAGATACCTGTGTCCTGAGTGTGAGGCCGTTGACTTTGTAATGTGCATGCTCTCCAGCCAGCCCATTACAATCCTCACGACACTTTCTCCAGGCCCGTTGCCTAAGCATCATGTTGGGACCTCCCGGTTGGCTCTGCCCTGTCAGAGTTCCTATTTCCCGAACCTCCTTTCCGCCAACCAGTCACCGATCTGAACTCGCAAAGTCAGCGCTGCATCCAGAGAACAGGGCACTCCGTGGTCCTTGTGCACCCGGGGTCCCCGATCAGAGTCTTGTGTTTAATTCTTACCTCCTTTCAGGTGACCTGCTGCCCTGCCTGCAGCATCTAGGCATTTCAGGGCTGTCTGCTTTGTCCCTGGTGTTCTCAGACTCGGCAGTGACCTTGATGCGTCCGGGCGTGGGTCTCACCACAGTCACCCTGCCCCAGCCCTTTGTGGAGACTGTGCATTTCAAGAGCAATGTTTCCCTCCAGCTGGGGGAAATGATCTTTCATTTTTGAGGAGGATACCCCCTGTTCTAATATATCTTCCTGGAATTTATGTTTTAATTCTTTGATATTCTAGATTTGATGGATACTTCTAGGAGAGTTCCTCACTTTCATCTTCCCACTCTGCTGTGAAAATTGAAAAACAAATGTTGGCAATCATATCCTTAATATTCTGAAGCTTGCTTTTGTTTATTCGTGGTTGTTCTTTGTCAAGCTTGTGAGGCCATTGGAGGAGCAGGTGGTGGCTGAATTATGTGAGCTTGTCTCTAAGGAAGAGAAAGAGGAGAGGCCCCAGGCATAGACTGTGGGGCGACCAGTTTCTCCCCACCCAGGAGGCCCCCCCGGGAGCACTTCGGGGTGTGTGGGGGGACAGTGTCAGCAGCTGAGTCTTCTTCAAGGAGGAGTGGGAGTCAAGACTCTCTCCAAACAGAGCTCAAATAGGAAAGTGAATGGAGACTCGGAAGCATCGTATGTCAGGCAGGCCGGGAAAACGGGATGCCCACAGAGTTGAGTGTAAAGAGGAAGTCGGGGGGACGGGGGCAATGCGGAGGCGGCCACCTCTCCTCCGCTGAGGGTAGACGCCTCGGGAGCTCACACCTGGCCTCTTTCGCCTGGTCCCACAAATCATGAAGAGTGGCCTTGGGTCTCCTTGGTAATAGCCTCCATTCAGTGACATTTAAGACATTTCTGCGCACAGATGGCACCAGCAGGATGGGGCCCTGGAGCAGGTGCCTGGGGAAAGACAGGAGCTGACCCCCTGGGGGCAGGACAGCCTCAGAGAAGGGAGAGAGGCCAGGACCTGTTTGCAAGATCACTGCCACTCCTCCAACATTTCCCGTAGCGGAGGGGCCAATCTCGGCCTGAACAGCAGGGACAGTCCCGGACCGAGAGCTGGAGGCTGGGTCCTGAGGCATGAGGGTGTGGGAAGAAGCGTGGGCTGTGGAAGGTATTAGGTGGGAAAGTGCTGTTCATCAAATTTAGATGTTAAACCCGTGACTTCCGAGTCTGGGGAGGGCGAGCTTCAGGAGGACACGTGGAGAGGTGGAGACCGGCAGGGAGATTGTTACGGTGACGATGTTGAGTGTGAGAACGCGGACGGTGGCAGGTGGCCGGGATGGGCAGCAGAGGGAAAGTCAACTCGGGGTAAAGTCAGGAGCACATGACGACCAACCAGCTGGTGGGAGAGACCGAGAGGTGAGGTGGCCTGGGTTTTCGGCAGGAGTGTTTAGGTGCCATGAGGTTACATTTTCTGTCAATAACAAAAATTAAGTTCTAAAATTCGGGTCAAAAGATAACTAAAAATATCTCATCCCCATGGAAATTAAAAGCACTTCTTTATAATTCAGATGTCAAAGAGGACATCATAATCAAACTCACTCCGCTTCGGTATTTGAAGCTGAACAGTGACAAAAGGAAATATGGGAACTTGGGTTACAGCTAAGTTTCGTGGAGGGAAATTTCAAGCCTTAACTACTTATACCAGAAAAGAAGGGAGACTGGAAATGCATCACCTAAGTAATCCTAAATAAACCAGAAAAAGGAAAACAAAATACCCCCCCAAAAAATAATAAAGGTAAAAAAATTATTTAACTAGAAGATGAAGAGACACTACAGAAATAAAGTTTGTTGTTTGAAAAGAATAATATTGATAAACCTTTGGCAGTATGAAACGCTGAGATAAGCAGCATTCAAAATAAAAAGGCAATATAACCACAGAGGTTAAAATGGAATGAGGTAACCACCACGAGTAACTTTTGCCCTGTTTTTTAAAACTTTGGCAAAGTGAACAAATTCCTAGAAAAAATATAACGTATTGAAACTGACTCAAGAAAAGTGGAAAAACGTAAGTTGTCCTGTGGCCATTAAGGAGAGGAACCAGTAGTTAAACACCCTCCTGAAAAGAAAAGCCTAAGTCTAGTCTTTATAGGCAGGCTCTTACACAGAAGATATCCCATAAAACAGGAAGAAAAGGAATTTTCTCCCACCCATTTCATGAAGCAAGTATATAACATAGACACCAAAACCAGACAGAGAAAGCGGGAAACCACAGGCCACTGTGCACCAGCGAACATGGAATCAGCGAGCTGAGTCCACAACGCGTGGAAGTGACCAGCCGTCACGACCCATTGGGACGTATCCCACGAATGTAAGACAAGTGCAACACTAGAAAATCCATCCGTGCTTCTGCTACGTTCACTGATTAAAGCAGGAAACCACTGGATCATTTCAATCCACGCAAGAAAAACAGGTAAGAACATGAAACACTCATTCATGGTGAACGTTTAACAAACCATCGAGAGAAGGGCACTTTCCTCACCTGCTAAAGATTTTCTAGAAGAACCCACACAGTCCCTGCCCCGAGGGCGGTCACAGTCAGGGTGCACTGGGGGCGCGGGGCACAGAGACCTGTGCGGGTGTGAGCTGCACAGTCGCTTGTAAGTCCTCTTACCACAGAAGAAAAGAAGAATCTCATCACTTAAGTTCTTCCCTGTAATAAAACTGCTCAGACATCCCCTCGTCGCTGACCTAGCAGTGTAATCTTCCTGATCTTATTGCACTTTCTGCCCGTAACTGTCTCCGACGGGAGAGTTTTAAAACGCTTTGCTGAAAACCCAGCCGTGCTGTGAGCATGCCACTCACCTAGTCTCCGTGACATTTTGACTCAGGCATTTAAAACAAAAAACAAAACAAATTCCGGGGACATTTTGACATGACTTTAAAATCATTATCTTTTTTTTTATTATTACATGTCATATTTGCAGATGACTCACCCCGTCCCTGTGCACTTCAGGGACATCGGAGGCTCAGGCACGGGAGCGAAACGGAGCGAAGGTGGAGGACGTGGTGAGTGAAGATTCAGGGGTGAATGGAGATTCCGGAGCGAGGGGAATAAGGTAAGGATGCCCACCGCCAGCCACCTTTACTCAGCAACAAAACCCTGGCTGTCGAAAGTTCTCTCGTTTAAGGGTCAATCAATAATGCGAACGTCAGACCGCCACTCTAATTCCTGAGCATGACCTCCCTCTTGGGTACAACATCCTCAGAAAATCCGGTGCAGCTTAGGGATGGGGGAGGCAGTCTCTTGAATACGTTTACCTGATAAAAAAAAATGCTTAATGTTTATTTAGTGTCCTTTTGAAAACTTCAGTGTTTATAGGTGGTCCTTCTATTGTATTTTCAACAGTTATCCGTCCCCAGTTGGTGCGGGGGCGGGGGAGGTCCCCTCGCCACAGGCAGTGTGCGGAGCACTGTGACAGACTGTATTAAAAATCAAGAAATGCCGTTCACGAAGAAAAGGCACCAGAGACATGAAAAGACAAGCTACACAAAGGAAGAAAATGTTTGCAGCGCACACAACAAAGGCCCAGTATCTAAAATGTATAAAGAACTCATTCAAATCAATTAGAAAATTGGGCAGAAAAACTTGAAGAGGCACTTCATGTAAAAAGAAATCCTAATGTCCAATAAACATATTCAGAGGCCTCCACCTCATTAGTCATCAGGGAAATGAAAATTAAAACCACAGTGGAAACCACACACACAGTCACCAGACCGGCAGAAAGGGAAAAGCTCCGGGAGCCTCGGTGTTGGTGGTGACGGTGTGCGTTGCAGGAATTCTCAGGTATCTTTCCTCAGAGAGTCCACTGAGTAATTACTTCGGAAAATTCATTTACAGTGTCTGCCAAAGGTGACCCCAGTCATTCCTAGGGACCCAACCGAACTGTGTTACGTAGTTAACAAATGACATACACAAGGAGATACTCGGAATCATTACCTGTAATAGCCCCCAGATGGAAACAAGGTGCCCAGGTGCCCAGGCACAGCACATAGTGGAAACTGAGGCAGTGGGGATTCTCCAAGCGGGGACGGGGCCCTGGTCAGGAACGCAGCATCTCCAGCCCCACTCAGACCCGGTGAGTCAGAAACTGCTGGGGAGACCCTGGGCAGCTTTAACGAGCCCTTCAGACAGTTCTGCGGCACGTTAAGGACTGAGGACCCTGAGTCCGCAGAGATAAAAAATGTGTGAGTTATGGTCATGGCTGGCCCCAGGGATGAGCCTCACAGGCACGCCCTGGGGTTTCTCCTGTTTCTCCCAACGAATCCACAGGGTGCATCAGTGCACAGGCTCTCCTGGAAATTTGGATACGTCTCTGTGTCACAGGGGTTCCTGCCCAGATGGTCAGCCTCGCCTTGGGGCCCAAGGGCCATGGCGGGGATTCCGAGAAACACCGAGGGCCTCCCCCTTCCTCGTTGTCCTCAGTTCATGGTGACATATGGGCACCGGAATAGATGTGGAGATACGTGTCCCTTGAAGTTGTGACCCATGTGTTTAAATTCTGGAGTGTAGCCTCCAGAATTAAACGTCCACTGGAGAAAAATAATTGAAAATGAAGCTACTCCTCTGCTCTATCACCGTCAAAGTGCTTGAGGTTGCAGCCTTCGCTCGTGCGTTCACTTTCAACCCTCAGTTCCCTCGGGTGCTTTACTCCGGGTTCCCTCTTCTAGCTTCCCGAAAAACTTCTCCTCCTCTAGCCCCATCCAGTCTTACTTCTCCTCTTCTTCTCCTTCCCTTCCAATTCCGGTCATATAGACACATGAATTTCACATGTGCTCACACACATGGGCGCACATGCACCCACATGCCTCGTGGGAGGTGGGAAAGGGGAAGGAGGTCAGCAGGCAAAGCCGGAATCATTGAACTGGCGCAGGGAGCAGAGAGCTGTTTTTCTTCCATAATACACATTAGTGATGTCCTTAAATACTCCCTGCCAGCCGCGCTCCTACCACTGGCCAGCACGTCTTGATGCTCCCTCATGTGCCCCTCAGGCCCCTCTGCTTGCTCATCCACTTGCCCAGGTCCCAGCTCCACCGCCTCTCCCCTGGGTGGTCTCTGCGGCCTCCACTCCTCTGAGACGTCAGGCAGTGGCTGTTCCCCAGGTTCATCTTCTCCGAGCACATCTCATGTCTCTCCCAGAAGTCTTCATTCACCTCCTTTAGTTCTCAGGACCAAGTCTGAGCGGCTCAGAAGTCAGTCTGGTTTCTGTTGGGACCTGGTCCTAGTCCGTTACCCTCGTCCTCCCATCAGACAACTTCCCGAGTGTATTCTGCTCACACTCTCCCTTTTCCTGCCCCAGGCGTTGCCCATGCTGTGTCTCCGCCTTGTTCCACTCTTACTGTCCACTCAGCTTGTTCGGGGCCCGTTCTGGTCCCCCACGGCTTTGTTCAGAATACCACTTTTTCCACGGAGCCCCCACTGCCCCATCGCTCCAGCCAGAGGGACCTCAGCCTCCCTCTCCTGCCTTCCCAGGGCCCTTTTGCATTTAGTTTTAGTTATTTTTACCTTTGCTTCATTATTTGTGCCTTTATCTTAGAAAGCATGACGTTGGGTTCATCTCGATCCCCGTGGAACCCGCCCAGCACAGAGCAAGGGCTCGAGTGTTTGTCTCTGCAAAACAAAATGTGCAGAGAAGAGTTCCTGGGCACCAGGAATACGCGGCTCGGAGGAGTTCCCTTTAACCCTGGTCTTCCTCAGGTTGTCGGAAGAGGCACAAGGGTTTCAACACAACGATCTTCATTTAAAAGTGAGCTTTTGGAGAACAGAAAGGGTGAAGCCTGGGCAGCAAGGTATGACCCTGTATTTGCCTTGTTAGAGTTAACCCAGTTTTCCTTTTCATTTTAATGTGTTTGTTCTCTAGGATGGGGTGACGTGAGGGTGGGGACACTTCCTGCTTCTCCGTGCCTAAACATGGACCAGTATAGAGTGATGTCGATGTAACGAATTCTCTCTGGGAACCCTACAGTGCAGAGTTTTCCTGTGGCCCATGGGCTGTTGTTATAGAAGTATTGAAGCAATTGCATTAATATGTATCCCCAATGACTATATAGCATATATTATACTAGGAAAGTATCATGCCTTCTCTTCATTTTCAATATATCTTGGATTAGAACAATTGGAAATACAATTTGACTAAGAATGTATTTTGATTTTTTTTTTTTAAGTCCACTAACAAAAACTCAACATCGTTTTCCCCATCGTGGTCCTGGAAAAACTTGAACTGAAGCTGATTGGCAGGTGTGTCCTGGGTGCTCCCCGGGTGCTGACCTCGAGTAGGTCTCCAGTCTGTGACCCCGGGCTGCAGCCCTGGAGTTCAGAGAACAATCCATAATTCATGAGCATCCCCGCCTTCACAGCACTGTACTTATGAAGCTTTTCTTCGGGCTTGGGGCCGTCTTGGCTGTTTCAGAATCTTGGCGAGCAGATTGAGTGATAATTTTAGGCTTCTAAAATCGGTCTGTGTCCCCTCAGTCACATGATGTCATAAGCAGCTGGTGTTGCCTTGGCAACTTTACAGAATAAAAGTGCTGCTTTTGGCAAAAGTTTGGGTCATGTGACCTAGCTCTGTAGCTGGGGAAGACGACACAAAATTATTACTTGCTTCTCCACCAAAACAAACCTGGATTCACATAAGAGAAAAACAAACCCAGAACTCAAAGGTTCCATGTGAATTAATTACCCGCCTTGCCGTCATCAGAAAGAGTGCGTTGGACTCTGTAGCTTCAGCAGACTGCATATTCTGTGGTACTTTACATCTGTCTCCCCCTTTCCCCGTCATCCCTGCCACTCCTCCTTCCCGAGGAGTTAGCGGGTCTGGGAGAAGAGTGGGAACAAAGCAGATCAGGAGGGGTATGACTACCCAACCTTCAGCCCAGTCATTGCTCTTCCTGGTGACACAGGCCGAGTCAGGTTCAGTTATTGCCACTCATTCGCTGTGCGGTGGAGGGAGAGCAGACCTGTCTCCTCCTCAAGTCCCCGCCCCCAAGGCACACGGGAACTCACTGCCAAGAGGCGGTGTTGCTCAGTGATGGGTAAACTGGTCCTCATGCGGCACAAATAGCCAACGCTGCCCATTTACACGTCCTCTTCGCATAGCTATTTAAAATGGAAAATCATTTTTTTGTTTGTTATGGTTATAAACCCCAACTTTTAAAGAATATGTAGAAAACAAAACTACAAAGAAACAGGATAAAAATTACATAATTCTGTTATCCCGAGGCCACCCAGATTTTCAAGAAATGATTTAACGCATAGTGCCTTGACCTTGGCTTCTAATACCATTCTCCAACTAAAGGCACTGGGCCCCTTGGAAAAGTGACTGACTGTACATCTGGGGTAAAGGATGGGCCGGGGCATCTGGTAGTGCCCCAAATAAGGAAGCATCCCAAAAAGGAAATGGTGGGGTATGTCCGAGGGTTGCAGGGACCAACTGCAGGGCACCCGGTGGCCAAAGTGGGAACAATCTGAGCAACGAAAGAAGGCAGTATTTAGATTATAATCCGACTTATAAAAGTAAATACCTGTGAGTCTATACCAATCTAATCACTGAATACATAAATAAAGGGAGGAGAAGAGGCCCATGCCCCTGCAGAGGAATTCCACATACATTATGTGGAAGCTCGACTGCACGGCTAACCCCTCGCTCCTTGAGTGTGGCTGCGCTGGGTGACTTCCTTACGGAGAAAATGGAAGCGGGAAAAAGTGAGACTGCAGTGGGAAACCTGACCAGCACCGCACTCAGCCAGATGATCAGGGCCAACGTCACACATCACGTTGAGGGCACAGTGTGACTTTTATTTTTATCCAATGCCATATCTGTAGGTAGTATTTAAAAAGTGAGAGATTAATTTCTGTTTAGGAACTATTAATATTATGAGTTACATTAGATTTTTTAATAGAGAAGCCATTTTTATCTTATTTTAACAACACCTTGATATTCATCTTTAAAATATGGCAGTAAATCAGAATTTCCCCTTTTTTAAAATTAATTTTTAATTTCCAGGAAGTCATATATCTAAATCTGGCCTATATAACTTCTGCTGTTTGAAATCCATTGAACTTATTTTTCTGGGCAATTCTATGATCAATTTTGTTGCATGAATTTTAGATAAGATATGGTCTAAATATCAAATTCTTTTTTTCTTACATACCTTAGTTAAAAAGTTATATAGTAAGTCCTCACTTAACATTGTTTGTTGGTGCTTGGAAACTGTGACTTTAAGCAAAACAATATTTAACAACATCAGTCTTACCAGAGGCTGATAGAACAAGAGTTCAGTTCCTACAGCATATTTCAAAGACATCACCAAACTCCTAAACAAAGGCCCACAACATTTCTGATATTAAACATTGAAATAAGTGTGAGGTGCATACATACATGTAGGGAAGATAGATAAAAGCAAGACATTTATTTTCCAATTTGCTGATTGCAGCTCAGGGTCCAGGGTGGCGGGAGCCTCTCCCTCAAGCTCAGGGCCGCAGGTGGGACCCCACTCCAGACAGGACACGCTTCCACCCCAGGGCCTCTTACACCCGCGCACAGTCAGGCGGGGACGGTTCGGACACCCGTTCACTTGCACGCACACCTTTGGAATGTGGGAGGAGCACCGAATCCTCGGAGAAAACCCGCCCAGACCCAGGAGACCGTGTATACTCCACACAGACAGCGGCCCTAGGAGGAGTCTGTGTTTTCCTCATTGACGTTACAACCAAATGGTGTCAAGTGAGATGACATTTTTTGAGGACCTTCTTTATTCATATTTCTGTGTCCTTATTAAATTTTCATCTTCCTGACAGATCATGTCTGAGACTTGCTTTTTCGTCATTTCTATTTGCAGCTATTTATTCTTTTACTTTATACATTTATATAGGGAAGTGCATGCAAGGCCACTGGACACAGAAAGATTCATTACGGTTACTTTGCCATTGTAAATTGTGTTCTCTATCAGGGTAAAAGAGCCATCTTTTTACACTTTAATGCTTTTTTATTTCTTGAACTTCACTTTGTGTAAAGTGGTATCTTGGCTTTATTCGTTTTTGCTTGATAATAGGTTTGCCTGTTCTTCAGTTTTTCCTCTTCCCCACTGTATTTTAGGAATGCTTTTTCATAAACAGTGCATTTAAATCCCCATTCGAGGGTCATTCCCATTTAAAGAATGAGTTTGGCCTAATTTCAGTGGTCATGATAATTGATAATATCTGGCCTTACTTTTCATGCTTTGTTTTAAAAGTTTTTCTTTTTATTAAATAGCTTCATTGTTTTATCATTTGAAAAAGTGTGTGTGTGTATATATATATATATATATATATATATATATCTTTAGAGCTGTAATTTTATTCCTGATTGCTTAAAAAAAAACTTTTAACCTGTATTTTCAAGATATCAGACTTAAGAAAGAATACTATTTTATTTTGGAAACAAAACTTAAGAACTTTACATCATCTTTTTCCCATTTCTTAATTATCTGAAATTTCAGATCTTGATTCATAATTATCACCTTTTATATACTGTTTCCTCTGCAAGGGTGATTTTTGTTATTTGCCTTTGATTTTATGATCCAATATATGGCAAATACTTGTCTCAGCTTAAGTGGTTTAAAGGTTCACTGCCATTTCATTTATAACACGGCTTTCTCATTTCTTGGCTTTGAATGTTGCGTTTCTCATTTGGAAAATAACTTCGCAGTTGTATTCAAGGTGTTACCCAAACTCAGGGTTCACCTCTTGGGGTGTTTTGTTCAAAAACAAGGTATGCACTCCGGCTGGGTAGACCACTTGGTCAGAGCATCCCCTCCGTAAGCCAAGGTTGCGGTTTCCACCCCTGCTCAGGGCACCTATAGAAATAAACCAATGACTGTGTAAATAAGTGGAACAACAAACTGGTGTTTTGGGCAGGGCAGGGGAGAGAGGAAGAGAGAGAGAAAGGAAGAGATGGTTGCCAGGATTTATTTACTTGCAGCAAGCAAAGGAAACAGGTGATTCACATGCAGAGCTCTGTTTTCCCAAAGGGAGGCTGAGCCATTGGCTGGTACACACCATTTGGTCAGTTACACATCGATTTCTCCTTTGCAGTTGGTTACTTTCATCCGGTTGAGTTTCTGTCAGCTCATCCTGTTTACATCCCGTCTGCAAAATATGTGCTACCTTTTAACATTTACCAAGAAATAACATCGAGAACTTTCCAGACCCTGAAATCCTTTGCCCTAACAAGGGTGGCCTATTTCTGAGATCTAAACCATGTCTGAAGGTTTCCTCTTGTCTTGACATCTGACCAACACAATTCTTGGGTCACAGCCACAGATACCTGAGTAATCGCCCTCTGAGCCCGCAGACTTTTGTTTTTGAAATGCAGGTGCCTGACTTAAGCTTTGACAGGCATCCGTGCTTCAACGAAAGCTTTTTCTTTCTCACATAAGCATACTGCCGGCGCCGTGAGCAAAGAGCCAGGCTGCCTCCTTTGTCTCAGATCTTGGTTAAAGGGGATAACTGAGCACTGGGGCTGTTTGCTTCTTCTCTTCCCTACTTTAAATTCCCAATCATGGGCTTTAAGTTCACTATTCAAGACCAAGCCATGGACACCGAGGCTTCAACCTCTGTGCCAACGAAGGCAGAACGCCCAGCCCTAGCCCGCCTGCGTGCCTGGGCCGGGCGCGGATGGCCGTGCGTGGGGCGCATGCGCGGGCACCTGCGTGAGCGCGTGCTCACGTTTGTTCCTGCGCGCTCTCTGCCTGTGACCTCCCTGTCTGCCCCTGACCTGCCCTGTACACTCCGGGGCTTGTAAGTAAGAAACTCCCCTTTTACTTCCGAGTTTCTGAGTGGTTTTAGCAGGAGGGCGCCTTGCAGTCCTTGCCGCCACCACAGCGGCCCGGTTGTCGCATGAGTTTGGAACGTGGAGCCGGTGGGGGGGGGGGGCTCAGCCCAGGCGGGCCCCGGGGGTTTCTGGGATAGGCCCGGGCGGCCAGGAGGAGGAACGCATCACTGGGAGCTTAGGAGGACGAGTCCTCTGCTAGGTGGCAGTCCTGGGGGACTGGCCGCCGTGCCGTGTGGGTCCCGTCACGGACTGAAGTGCTATGTGGTGCCCACCCCCCTCGTTGTCGCGAGTGTGTCCAGTCACAAAGAAGGCATAGACGGACGCAAAATGTAGTGTAGTGACCCAGGGGAGTCCTGGGGAGCCCTGAGAACAGGACAGTCAGGGGACAGTGAGATGAAGGCCGTTGAGAGGGTCACCGGAACCCAGGGGCCACCTCACGGACGCGGCGGGAAGGCAGGCGCGTCCGTTTCAGGGCCGGGCTCTGCGCCGGCCGCGTCTGCTGCGACCGTGCGAGCTCCTCCTGCGCACACTGGGCCTGTTTTCTTGTATGGAAATGGAGGCCAAAAAAAAAAAAAAAAAGTCAACTCATGCTCCCGTGGAACTGTGGAGACAATCTTATAGCATTGTGGAATATTCCAGCGTGGGGAACCGGGAGGACTTCCATCCCGAAGTCTATAACGAGGAAGGCAGTCGAGAGGGGCCGGTGCTT
>PVIA01007849.1:43775-78514 GCA_004024845.1 Tonatia bakeri
TAAAGCCCCCCCCCCCCCCATCTGCACGCTCGCCGGGCCCTGAACTAACCATGGTTACCGCCTGCATCTGTTCCCCCCTCTCCGCCGACCCCGTCCCCCAGGATAAAATCTCCTGATCACAGTCTGGATACACACGCTTTTAAATAAGTTTTAAAAGTTGTGCTTTTGGAATTAACTGACTTAAAAGAGGATCACGGATTTTTTTTTCTTCATTAAACTTATTGGGGTGACGCTGATTAACAAAATTATCTAGGTTTCAGTTCTGTGGTGCATTCCCCGTCTATTACGGTGTGTGCCCACCGCCCAACGTCGCAGCTACTTCCGGGATTGCGTTTCTCTAAATCCGTAGCTGGGGTTCCTGTCAGCCACAGTCATCCCCGCCCCCTTGATAAAAGAACGCCAAATTCGCTATTCACGTGCACGGCTTCTCTTCTGCAATTAAAATACAAAGTCTGAAATACGCCCCACAGTCCTGGCTGAGACTGAGTTTGTGGAGCTCGCACGTGGGAAGCTCAGTATTGCGGGGAGCGGTCCAGGTCCTTCCTTCACCGGGGGACACTCGCGTGCGCGCGTGCTAACGTGTTCCAGGTCTGCGTCTGAACCGGTACATTTACTAAAAATGTGGACTAGTGGTGCTGTGCTTAAATGTCGCCGTGGCTGTGTGCTGGTTTCCACGAAACATGAACTGACCACGGGGGCCTCCTGGACAGATGTGCTCCAGACGGGAGTACAGGGGTCACCAGACGGCGCCGGGCAGACGTAACCCCTTACATAATGAATACGCGCTAGAGGCGGAGCCGGATGCTATTTCCGATACGCCAACATTCGCCAAGGCCGACTGTCACGGGCATGAGGGTGAGACCGCACATGTCCTTTCGTGCTTCCCAGACAGTTTTCTGTTTGGGCTATGAAGGTCAGCTCCAGAGCCAAACTTGTTCCACAGTAGAAGTTTCATGTCCATTCGAAGAGTTTCATACCCCTTTGCGGGCCTGTTCACTGGCGGAATAGGGACTGTCACCAGAGTCTCTATATCCCGCATTCACACGGGGTGCCCAGTCAGTTTTCTGTAAGTTGCGGGAGTGACTGGCAGCAGCACCAGATGGATGAGGGAGTTCTGTATGGAGGGGGCTCTCATCCTCGCGCCTCTCCCTTTTTGTCTTCTCGGGGTACAGCTCCCAGGACACGCCCTGGACCCAGGGCGTCGCAGCCCCGCCTCCCCGGCTTCCATGCTCTGCTTTCCTCCCAGGTCTGTGTCTCTTACCTGGGGCATTCTGTCATTCAGTGCACATAACTTCCTCTTGATTCATGTCAGCCCGGCTTTTTTATTGCCCAGACGTTGCTCTTATTAACAGTGAAGTGGATGCGTTTGTTTGCACTGAGACAGGAAATGAACCCAAGTTTCCTGGTGGTGTGAGCCTCATTCCAGCTCACCCACTTTGCTTATCTTAATGAAACTCAGTGCAGATCTGCACTGGCTTCCCCCCCCCTCCCGCCCCCAGAGGTGATTTCTGGAGAGTGCACACACAGAATTTACTGACTGTACAGTGAAGATGAAGCTCAGTGTGTGGTGCTTACAGTTTATTAACTTTTGTTAAAAAAGAAAGTGTGTTTTGATGATTGACACGTAGGCGATATGTGGCGACCGTGAAGGGCAGTGCGCAGAACGACTTCACTGAGCTGCTTCTACGAGAAGGAGAGGCTAGTAATTCTAATAATGAAATCACCTGGCCCCTTTTGTGTGCTTTTAACGTCCAGAGAGCAGTAAGTAAGTGACCATGTGGACAAAAGGAGTCGGACATTCAACTGCTGTTTTTACAATGCAGCAACACACTAGTACCTGGCTTAGAAACAACACTGAATTAAGTCTAGGAGGCATACTTATTTCTGACATGAATTTTCTAATTTTTTTAAAAGTCTGTAATGATACTTAATTTTCTTCTTGTATTTGGAGCATTTTTTTAAGATTTTATTTATTTATTTTTAGAGAGGGAAGGGAGGGAGAGAGAGAGAAACATCAATGTGTGGTTGCTGGGGGCAGTGGCCTGCAACCGAGGCATATGCCCTGACTGAGAATCGAATCTGCGATGCTTTGGTTTGCAGCCCGCGCTCAATCCACTGAGCTATGCCAGCCAGGGCAGAATTTTCTAATTTTAAACCCCCCTTTTGTATCCCACATGAAATCCTCTATGTGAGGAATCCAGATACTATACTAAAAATAAAGTGAAACTTACTGATAAGAAGGGATTCTTAGAGGTAGAAACAGCCTTGTATCTTCAGCTTTTTTTTTTTTCTTTAACAGGATCTGGAGAAAGTAAGAAGCCAGAGAGAATCTCCAGGCTCACGTGGCCAGTATGTGACACTGCTGTGCCTGGAAGCACGTTTCAGACGTCAGGTGAGCACCCTGCACCGCCTCCTGCCACAGTCGTCTCCGCTGCTCTCGGGACTCTGGCGGCTTCCTCTGGTCGGCGTGCAGGAGTCACTTCTGGTGCCTAACACCCAAACAGCACACTGAGGGCCGCCCATTAGGCTGAGTGCACAAAAGAGAAAAAATCTTTTGAATAAATGTGCAGGAAAAAAACTAGGGGCCAGTAGGTAGGACTTCTAATTATCACTCCTCATATAATCATCCATCTGTACATCCATTCATCCATCCACCCACCATCCATTCATCCATCTGTCCAACTGTCCACCCCCATCCTTCCATCCATCCTTTCATCTACCCATCATCCATCCATTCATCCATCCACCCACCATCCATCTTTCATCCATCTTTCATCCATCCATCCATGAATCCATTATCCATCCAACCATCCATCCATCCATCCATCCATCCATCCATCCAACTGTCCACCTCCATCCTTCCATCCACTCCCCCATCCACTCACTGTCCACTTTCATCCATTACCCATCCACCTGCCCACCATCCCATTTTTCTGTCCATGCATCCATTTATTCATCCATCCTTCCATCCATCCTGCCAGTTTTTACTTCCCAGACATGAATCCACCCACACACCCGTCTGACAGACAGCAGTGAGTGCCAGTTATTTGACAGGCTTTGTGCTTGTTAAAGGAGGCTGCAATGGTGAACAAAACAGACATGGTTGGTCCTTTAAGGCACTCACCAACCGGCAGGGGCTGGGACATTGAACAGTGAAACAGACACTGCTTTGGGAGGCAGGGAGGATGACCCTGCACAGCACTGCAGGCCAGCTTTGGGAGTTTATTCTTTATTCTGAAAGCAGTGGGAAGATGTTAAAAGGCTAAAGTGACCAGAATCATACTTTGAAAGCATTGTTTTTCCTGCGGTGTGGGGAATGTCGGACTTGAATGAGAGGCGGTGTGGGAAGATGGGTGGGACGTTGAAGGCATCTGATAAAGAAATGATGGAAGGGGGAGGGAGGCGGTGTTAGAGGTGGAGAGTCAGCGTCTGTTCAGAAGGAAAATGGACAAAACTTGACGAGCTGGGAGGAGGCCACCTGGGTGGGGATGTCAGCGGTGCCCCTGTCTCTGGCTGACACCTGTGCAGACAGTGGACCCACCACTTACGAACAGAGAAGTAATCTGACTTCTCCATCCTTAGTTTCTGTGTTTGTAAAACAGTGCCGATAAATTACCAGTCTTAGACTCCTTGTGCAAAGCCAGAGATTTATAGAGGTCACTGGTGATAGGTATAGCTCAGTGCTGGCGCTGTGGTTAAGTAGAGAGAGTATGTGTCCTCCCATTCTTTTTCTGTTTTTTTTTTTGGTGTAAACTGAGAGGACGGATGATAAAAGCAGCCAGGTTTGAAGGGAAGATAGCACGCTCCATTTGGGACACACTGCACGCAGATTGTCTTTGAGGTGGGCAGGTGGACACTTAAAGTGTGCGATTAGGGCTCCTCTGAGCCCGAGGAGTGCTGTGATGTCTGGGGCGCTACTGAAGTCGTGTGTGTTGAGGAGACTGCTCAGGGAAGGGATGCAGGGAATGAAATCAGAGCCTAGAATTGAGTCCTCGAGGAAAAATAAAACGAGAGTGTAGAGGGAAGTCTGCACAGAGGTGGGGAAGCACAGGCAGAGGACCGGGACGGCTCTGGACAGTGGTGTGATGCCACAGAAGTCTAGGTGAAGGGCTTGAACGTCTCAGGCAGGGAGTTTCCCCAGTGCTCCAGCTGCTGCCTCGTCAGATGAGGACTCAGTAATGTCCGTGGCTTCTGTTGGCTTGGTGTCGGGGTGATGGGTCACGAACAACCTCAGGGGCTGAGGATGAAGGGAACATGGAATGCTGTGAAGAGAGAGAGGCCTCCTTCTACCCCTCCCTGAGCGGCAGAAGAACGCAGGGTCCCTGGGTCAGCATCTCCCAGTTACTTTGAAACAAATGGTGTGCCCTTGTGTCTTGTAAGTGACATCGTCTTGTAGCTGGAGAATTCGGATGAGCAGTCATCTCTTCCTGGCCTAAGGGTACAGGAGATTTATGATGACAGTAACCAAAAAGAGACAACTGGTTCTGGACCCACAGGGGTTTGCTGGAGCCCCACTCCTTCATGCCTGGCCGGGGGTCCTAGGAGACTGGTGCACATCCTGTATTTTTCCCTGACACAGTCCACCTTCCAGGCCATTCCTAGTGTTGGTGGTGGAGGCCCCAAGATGAGAAGGCGCACTCTCCGAGTGGGGGCGCAGCACAGACACATCTGCTTCAGTGTGCTCCGGACGCTGTGTTCTGACCGCTGGCTGGGGAACCCCGGGGTCCAGGTTCTGTGGAAGCCAGTGTGCTTTGTGTACGTAACCTGACTCTGGCTGGGGCCCCACGCGGCCCCATCTTTGTGCATTGTCGGTCGAAAATGAAAAGGCCCTCAGGATAATAGAGTTGAAAACACTGCCAGTTTTTACTTAGTTTCTTGAAAAGTCTCCAAGGGGAAGATAGGAGGAGGGGGTGGGGAGAGCATTCTTAACGCATAGCAGCACTTCTTAAAACCTCCTTTCCATGCTCCCTCTCCGAGGGTCCCCACATGGGCTGCAGCTGTTCCCACGAAACAGCGCTCAGCCCAGATCCTCCTGGACGTGCTCCCTCTCTTCGTGCCCCCTCCTTCATCTTTCTCAGCGAGGGCCGAGTGGGGCGCAGACACGCTTTCTGCCCGTGACCTCCCGCTGCCGTGAGCCCCTTCTCCTCTCTTCCTCTTGAACTGCTTTCTTCTCAGTAGCCAACGCTTCTCACCCTCAGTTATGAGGGATGGGGGATTTGTCTCGTTATCTCTGCAGAGATGTGTAAAGTGGGTTCCTGAGTGTGGAAACTAGTGTTTCAAAGACCAGAACCCCTGTGTTCCCCACAGCAGCCCTGGGACTAGGTGTGGTGGCCTTTGCTTTGTGGGGGAGGGTGGCTAGGGTGAAGAAGGAATGGGAGAACAAAGGTTTGGTTCGTGTCCTGCTGGTGTCTGTTGCGGGCCAGAGTGGGCCAGAGCAAAAAAGTGGGTTGAGGCTCCTGAGTCTTGGTGGATTGTTTACAGGGTTGCTGTAGGGATTGCAGGGAAAGAGGGGAGGAGTCTCGTGACTGGGCCTAACTGGTACCAGCAGCTCGGAGTTCTGCAGGGAACACTGTGACTTCTGAGCTCCAGTTCACGTGGCTCTTGTCTCAGTGCGTTTGCCAGAGTCTCCAAGTGTAGGTGGCCTGCCCCGCGGGCCAGCCCTAGGCTCTTTGCCCCTTTCTGCCTCTGGTGGGGGGCTCTGGGGACACATCTCTGGGGACACAGAGGCCCTTCTCTTCCCGCTGACTCAGCAGGGATCTAATTCCCCAGTGTACCCCTTCTGGTCCAAGGTCATGCCAGATTATTTTCTGACCAGACTTACATACCATGCACTGTCCTAAGATAAGTGCTTTCCAGATATTAACTTATTTCATTCATGTTAACAAGATTATAAGCTAGACACTAGTTTATACGCTGTAACAAGATATAAGCTAGTTACTATTACCCACAGTTTACTGGTGGGGAAAAAAGTGAGACACAGAGAGGTTAAGTACTCAGCCCAAGGTCACTCAGCTGCTTCTCCAATGTGTGCTGTTCACCCCTGCCTTCCATGGTCTCTTGGAGGACAGTGCCCTTGGCCATCAGGGAGGAGGAGGCTTGCAAAGTGGGCATGACAGGATCTTGTCTCTTTGTGGTGAAGTGGAGATCCTGTGCTCTGGCGATGGAAAGCTCTTCGCATGCTTCTCTGCATGTTGCACAGTGGCTGTTATTACAGATTTAGAACACAGGCTTGTGGGGGTTAATGGACTGGCTCAAGGTCACAGGAATAGTGGTCTGGTGGGGACTTCACCGTGGCTTCTCCTCACAGAGTGTTTAAATAAAGTCATTCTGCCAAATGCCACAGTCACTAAGCCTGTTCCTCAGGTTGTAAGGACAAATTGCAGGGGGCCCCCCAGTGCCTGTAATTATTGTGGTCACCAACTGTACACACCGCTTGGTTTTGTCAGTGCAAACAGCTGTCAGTGCACGGGCACGCGTGGCCTCTTTTTAAGTTGTAAAGACTTTTCTGGGACTTCATGCCTCTGGAATGTCAGAGGAGTTAATGGCAGATGTGCTTGTGGAAACGTTCTGTATTTTTAGACAACCTTTAATTAAAACACTTTGTACGTCTCAGGGACCAAATCATATGTTGCCACTTGAAGGCTGTCAGAAGGGGAAAAAGTGTACAAAGCTTCTAAAAGCAGCTTTGTTTATTTTTATCTGAGATGCAGTCAGGGAGCCTTTGCAGGGACAGAGCTTGCTGTCGCTACAAAATTACATGAATTTAAGGCACAGAAGGGTTCAACACATTCTGTTACATTTGCTACTGTCAGTGCACCTGTGAGGCCAGCCTGAGAGCAGTGAGCTTAGCCTGAGCCCCCCAAAAGGCTGGTGATCTGTAAGACCTCCCTAACAAGTTGGCACAATTGCTTAATGACCTGTGCACCCAAATAGAAGGTGATTTGCTAGGAGGAGTTACGTCTGAAGGAGTGGGATACTTCGTGTCTGGACGCAACTATGTTAGAATGTAAAAACAGTGTTTTTATTGCCGAGTAATGCACACCACAACATTCTCTGCCCTCTCTCCGTTCCTGAACCTCCTCCCGTTCTCTGCTGGTTTTAAGATACACAGACTTGTTGATACTCCTTCCTTCAGGAGGTGGGGTCTGATTGCCCTCCTGCCCAGTGTGGGTTGCACCTGCTGACTCACTTCTTGGGCAGCAGATAAAGTGGAAATGATGGTATCGATTTCAGATATTAGGTCATCAGTGGCGTTGGGACTTCTCACTTTGTCTTTTGGATCATTTGGTCTGGGTGAAGTCAGCCACCATGTCTGGGGGACACGGAGGCCTGTGGAGAGGCCCAGGTGGCAGGGAGCTGAGGCCTTCTGCCCACAGCACCACAGCGAGCCTGGGCACCGTTCAGATAACAGAAATCCCCGCTGGCTCTGCCACTTCTGAATTCTGACTGGTAGAACTTGCTAGACAATAAATGCTGCTTCAAGTCAACTTGGTTTTGGGGTTTTCTTTATGCAACGATAGATGGTCCAGGTGCATCCCTACTTTCTAGCCTGTCCTCCTCTGTGACCTGGTCTCTCCTACCCCCCCTTGCTGCTGCTCTATCCCTCTGGTAACTCTGTTGAGTCCCGGCCTCGCACACACTTTAGAAGATGACGCTGGGGAATGTGAGGGTCTTCATTTCTCAGACCTCGGTGATAATTTTTTGTGAGTTTGGAATTTGTTTGTAGGGATTTTCACAATGTATCTGGTAGCACCCAGCTGCCCTGCTTCCCTCTCCATGCTGGTGGGGCGACAGGATGTGCCCTGCGTGTCACAAGAAGAGCTCAACGAGTTTGAGTCCTTGGCCCTTGGCCACGTTTTTCTGGTGCCCTGCTTGAATGATACCGAGGGACCCGTCTCCATCCTGAACTACAGAGCGAGCAGCTTGCCCAGGGCTTCCCGGAATGTCCTGCTGATGCTTGCCCAGAGCCCCAGCCTTCCCCAGGGTGGGAGATGCAAGGAAAAGGTGAACTGGGGGAGCCACCACTGCAGCTACTCCTCCTCGGTGCCCCCGGCACCTGCAGGTGGACATGCCCAGGTAAATGCAGCACCTGCACAGGGCCTCACAGTCCACAACGGTGCTGCATCCCCTGGGAACGGATTTGTTTTCAAGGCAAGATCTAATCACGCTTGTGAGTGGAGACCAACTGTTTGAAAAGAGCAGACACAAGAAAATTGGGAATACTTTGACAAGATATGGTAATACTAAAATCAAGTAGCGAAAGATCTCAGACTGTTCTAAATTTTTTGCAAAATAGTTATCTCAGGAAAACAGGTGGCAGCTGGACAGAACCATGGGTTAGGAGCAAACTAAGTTTATGGCTGACTCCTTCCCGGAACTGGATGGTGGGATAGCATGTGTGTATCTTTGGCGTTGGTGTGGAACCCTCAGTCCTGGCATTTAATACAGGCAGGTAGACTTTGAAAAAAAGGACAGGTTGATTTGCAGGGAAGGAGCGGCCTCAGAAGTAGGAATTTGAAATACAGAAGTAAAGAAATAAGTTGAGAGAAATATAGTGAAAGAACCTAAAAGGGTTCTTTTTTTTACTTACGAATTTGGTTCATTGAATTTAGCTTCAAAAATTAATTTCTCATTTCAATTTAGTTCTCAAGGTAGAGCAGAATTCATTTCGTTTGCTAATTCAGGGATCATGCCAAGAAACGGTAATGCTGCCCGGCACCCACCAGGGAGATTGAGAAAGCCACGTGAAGCGGCTCTGGGTCCCTCAGACTGGGAGGGAGCTGAGCTGCCCCCGGCCATAGCAGCGCAGCCTTCAGGTGCTGGCGGGCCAGTGCGAGGAGCGGTGGACCTGTGGAAACTGTGAGCTCATGTAGCATTCCTGGGCACACGAGCGTAAGTGTTGGGGGCAGGTGGGGACCATTCTCTGTGCCAGATGAGAAATCAGGAAGTCCCGGTTATGTAAAGAGTACAAATGCCTGGTCCTGCCCCCTGGAGGGTATGAGGGGTATGTCAGGGCAGGCCCTGGACTTCATTGTTTGCAGAGCTCGGTGGATAATTCTGATGTACAGTTGGGACCAGAAACGACTGTGAAGTAGGCCAGTGCAAACTTACAGCAGGTGCCCAGCTGAGAGATGGGGCCCAGGAAGGGTTCCAAAACCGTGAGGTGCTGGAGCTGGAGCCAGATGGACGTGGAGCTTGTGCGCATGTGCGGTGGGAGAAAGCAAGAACAGCCGTCCAGTTGGGGACTCGGTTTCTAGGTTCGGGGGAGGAGCGAGAAGTTACTGCTGCTTCCTCCAAACCGGTGGGCCCCTAGAGCACGTGCACGCACAAAGTGGAAGCGTGAGCTAGGACGAGTTTAATGACACCTCCTGTGTTCCGTGACCCTGAGGGGTTCCCACAGCCCAGGGGACCGACTACGGGCTTTGTCATTCATCAGGAAGCAGTGGTACTTTAGTCCTGGATCTTGGTGAGAAGTAGCTGTCCCCGAAAGGGCCACTGGGCCCCCTGTCGTACAGAGTAAGTGTGAGCAGCCCTAGCTCTCCTGGGTGCTGTGTGGCTCGGTTGCCCAAGGACACGTGGCCACTTGTTCTTTATGAAGACACATCCAGAAGCCAGTTTTCATGCCTGTGTTTCAAATAGAGCACTAAAGACTGAATTTGAAGTAACACACCATCACTGTTCAGCTTTGCAGTGAAGACTTAGAGACACCAGCTACTAACTGAGGCATGTGTTGGCTAAGGAGAAGGAGTTTGTATTAGGCTCTTCTGCCTAGGGAATTCGGGGCCCAGGTTGGGCATCCTGGGGGCTGTCTCTGCCGGACGGTCTGTGGAAGAAAGAGTGTGTGCAAAGGCGTGGAGCTGGGCAACCCCAGGGACGCGGGGCTGGAGTGTGGGACGTATGGGGGAGTGGCAGGAAGGATGGGAGCATGGGGAAGCTGGTGAGGCATTGCAGAGAGTGTTGGGACCCAGGCGGAGGGTCTGGGTATGATTTAGAGGTATTTGTAAACTAGTAAGTGCTTTCGAATAGGGTGGGAGCATGCTGAGCAGTACCCTGGGACAAGGAGGCCGAGGCGCAAGGTCCCTGGGTGTGCTCCCTGTGGGCTCTGATGTGGTGGCTGTGGGAGCTGGGAGAGGGACGCTCCTGGGAGGAGGCCATCCTGAGTCAGGGACTGTAGTTCAGGAGAGGAGCAGACCAGAGAGGACCTCCGCCACGGGCCCGGGTGACTGGATGCCACCTGTGTGTTGTCATTCGGAAGAGAGAAAATGGGGAGGGAGTAGGTGCTGGGGGCAGGGGAGGGTTCAGCTTGGAGGTACTGCTGGGACGGACGTTGAGCAGGCTGTGGGCCAGTCAGGCCCAGGAAGGGGAGACCTGGGAATGTGACTACAGGAGTCATTTGCAAAAACGCGACAGACGGAGCCCAGGGGGGGCTGGTGTAGCAGAGGAAGTGGGATGAGAGAGCTGACACCCACAGCAGCGGTGGTCACCAGGCTGGGCACAGGGCGTCATTGCCGCCATCTCTGAAGCGTCTCGGAGAGCGGCATTGTTGCACGCCCATTACAGAGGAGCACACAGGCTCGGCATAGGTCAGCAGCACAGGCCGCGGGCAGCAGCACTGACACCCCAGACCAGCCTGTAGGAGGCCCTGACTACCTTTGCTTTCCACCCCCAGCACTGTGTAAACTAAAAACGGTTTCAGAACCAGAAAAACAGGAAGGGCAAAAGCTGGGACTAGAGGACAGTCTTTTCAATGGAGTCTGTTCAGCCACAGTGTTCTTTTTTTTTTTGCGTTCTGACGACTGCGTGATATACATGCAGAGGTCAGGGCACTGCCAGTTAGGAAAAGACAAATGCATGAAAAAGAAAAGAAACTCTCCATTTGCTGTGGTCCCCATGGGCTGGAGCCCCCCCCCACTCGACCACGCACCAGCCGTGTGGACTCGGGGGCCTGAGCTGAGTTTTCTCCTGTGAAGATGGAGATGAGGGGCCAGAGATGGAGCGTGTGGCACAGCGCTGATGGGCTCCGTGATCCCCCTCCTTCCCCCTCCCCAACAACGGGTGACTCCCGTTTCAGTGGCACTCATGCTTTGTGTCCTGCGTAGGTGGAGGGCAGGTGATAGGCGTGAAAAGTGATCAGTGTAAGAAGCAGACTATTGTGCTGTCATTTGTGGTAGGCAGAATAGCACCCCCTTTCCAAGACGTCAGCATTCTGGTCCCCAGGATCTGGGACTCTGCTGGGTTAGGTGACCACGAGGAATTAGGTTGTAGATAGGAGTAAGGTGACCTTAATGGGGTCAGATGACCTCAAGATAAGGAGGTCCTGGATTAGCTGGATGGGCCCAACCCAATCACAGTGTTCTGAACGGGGCAGGAAATCCGAAGGGAGACCCAGGGGGCAGGAGTGTGAGACAGACTCAGCCCGACCCTGCGGGGAGAGGGAAGGGGAGTGGGATCGAGGAGGACTCTGGAAGCCGGAGAAGGAAACGGAGTCTCCCTAGGGCCTCCAGAAGTAGCACAGCACGTGGGGCATGTTTCAGACTTCTGACCACCGCGACCGGAGGGGAGCAGACTCGTGTCATTCAAAGCCACTGTGTGTGTGTGACTTGTAGCGGCAGCACGGGAGGCGGATACAGGTGGGATGCTGACGCACTGTCCAGTCCACTCACAGGTCACACACGAGAATCCCGAGCACCTGGTGCAGACTCGGGGAGGGGCGGCCCACGCGGGAGGAGGTGCTCAGCTGGTCTGCCCACTCTGGCCGAGCATTGTCACACCTTCACTAGTCCGGAGAGATGTCTTTGTGACATCTCCTAGGGCCACCGGAACAAATGACGAATAAGGAAGACCAGGAGTGGGCCCTCCTGTGGAATAACCGTGCTGTACCTTAAAAGCGAAGCTAAGTGTGATTACCTTTGACAAGTTTCACTTCCCGCACGGGTGGTCTGATGTTAGCCGCTGAGGACTTCACTGGGAACCGTGCCCAAGCTGGACTAGGTGTGGCTGTGGGAGAGGACTCTCCCAGGGCCCTCTGTCTCTCATCTTTATGAATCACCCTGGCTCCCGTTGGTCCGTGCATTCCCTCGCACACCCTGCCTATTCCCACGCACCACAAGAGTCTTTCAGAAGGGCCTTCCTCATATCTGACTTTTAAAGTCAGTTTTCCGTGTCTTTCTCTGCTACTGCTCAAATTTCATTTTATTTACCAAACCTTCACTAGCTATATTTTATAATTGTGCCTATTTTGTGTCTTACATGCTATTTCTAGATGTCTGTGAGTCTGACATTTTGAGGAGGTGGGATACTTTTCTCTCTCTCAGCTGGTGCTCTTCAAAATACTTGCCCTGGCTGTCCCCAGGGGAGGCTGCAGCCCAGCCTTGTGACCCTCTGCCAGAGGTGGCAACAGTGCGGAGAGACCTGGGGTTTCAGAACTACCTGCCCCTCGGGAAAGTCCCATGCCGCTGAGATCCTTCCTGACTGAAATGCAGACACTGGGGTGTGGGTTTCCTTAGTCCCCCGTATCTCTGCCTGTCCCACCCTTCTTGCCGCGGCCCCTGCTTGTGGAGGTCTGTCATCCTGTGCCCAGTCCCCCTCAGAGGGAGTTACCCACATGTAGTTGTAACTTGCTGGTGTCTGTGGGATCAGGTGAGCTCAGGATCCTCCTGCTCTGCCTTCCTGCACTCCTCTTCCCTTTGTTGTTATTTTGCTCATGCAAGTTTAGATTTCTGACTTACAGGAAGTTCGTAAATAGGGCCAGTGCAAGGCACCACAGTGAAGAAGGTGTGTGGCTCAGGACCCTGGGAGTTCAGCACATTGTCTGGCCTGGCTGCTCACCTCTGCTGGCGCCTGCTGCAGGAGACCCCGAGGGCAAGGAGAGGCTACTGTCGCCATGGAGAAGGGAGCACCATGGGGATCTGCAGCGTTTAATAGATGATTATAGAGGAACAGAGAGTTCAGATTTAAAGCCCAACTTTTCAAAGTCATCTTCCAATGAATTAGTTGAATACCAGACTATTAGTTTTAAGATTTGATGGCATTAACCCTTGCAGAGAGGGGGCGCTTTTATCTTCGTCCCCTCCTCCTCTCTGCATTTTCGAGTTTCCATTGCAAGAGGGAATCAGGCATTTGTCGAAGGCCTGAAGTTTACTGTGTGCCGTATACTAAGTGCATTCACATGGGTTGTCTCACTTCACCGTCACGCTATGTTTTCAGGACAGGTGTCTTCATCCCTTTTTTTTTTTTTGATGAGGAAGTGGTGTCTTGGAGAAATTGATGAGTTGTGAGGGAGCTGGGATTCACACTCAGCTCAGTCTCCATCCATTCAGTGCACCCACCCCCTGCCCCCGTGCCTTGCTCAGCAGCTTGTAGGAAAGGCGTCTAGGAAAGGACCTATTACAAATGCAGAATAATGTCTCTGTGCTTGAAGATTGGTATCTTATAGGATAACCTTATTTCATTTGAGGGATTCAGAGGGAGGTTCTGGGTGTCCTGTGTTTGAGGAACAAACTGCATTGTTCCCATTGCAAGCCCTTCAGAAATTCAGCGAAAGGAGATGTCTCTGCAGGCTACGATCATCAGGATGGCTTCCCGGAAGAAGTGAAACTTGAACTTGGCTTTGGAGGATGGGAAGTCTGAGAAGGTAAACAGCCCATTTCACAGCAGAAGAACCCTATAGGCAAACCCAAAGATGAGTCTAATGCCAGTTTCTCCGAAGCGTTGAGGCATTGAGTTGACCACAGTAAGAGTTACACTGTGACGTGGGTTTGGTCGGTCAAGGTGAGCTAAAGTCCAGTGTGGTGGACAGTGGGGAGCCATTGCAGGGAAGATTTTCCCTCCAGCTGGCCATTCACCTGTCTAGCCCACACCGTCTCGGTGGGGGTCGCTTATGAGCCTGTCTGTCTAGGGGATACAGATAAAGCACCTGAGGCCTGAGTTCTCAGAAGAACTTGAGCGAGGAAACCAGCAGGGAAAGACACTAAGCAGAAGAGGAAGCATTTTCTTATCTGTCAGTTGAACTTCCCCACACATCCTTCAGGTCTACGTTTTCCTCAAAGGCCTCCTCCTTCCACAGGCCTCCCTGAGTGCTGGTGGTTTCTGTTCTTCGCTCAGACTGACTGTTGAACACGTCCCGGCTCCGCAGCTGGACTGCGAACTCAGAGAAAGAAGAGTAGATCTTATTCGCCTGGCGAATGTGAACAGTTTGCAAATCCCTCTACAAAGTGAATAAAACGTGATACTATTACGTGTCAGGCAGGATGCTGGCTGCCAGGGGTCTGCAGTTTTTGTTGGGTTGGATGATGTGAGGAGAGAGGGCTGGATGTCTTGACGGGCCGTCCTTCCTGTAGCCTCTGTGGTTTATGACTTGCTGTCGGGCGAAGGAGAGAGAAGATTTCTGGGGTCGGAGCAAGCACTGCGGAGCCAGACTGTGCTCGAAAGGTGGTGCTGACTGTCGGGATGACTGTGAACAGCAGCAGCGAGACGAGAAGGGGCCCAGGAGCCTTCTACGGAGGAACCCTCAGCTGTGCTCGGAGGCACCAGCTCCTGGGTCTGTGCACAGGCTCAGTTTTTCTTCCTGTTTCTTAGTCTCCTCACCCTCGAATGTGTCCACATGGCCCTTTGCATGCTGGGAACTAGGTTGGGGGTGCATTAGTTGTTTAAGGCCCATCAGGGCTGTGGTCCCCTGATTCCCTGCAATGCTTCATTGGTTTTGAAAGCATCAGTGAGTGATGTTCCGTAAGATGCCTCCTCTGTTAATTTATTCTTACCTTACACGCTGGTAGGTTCTTGTTTAATGACTGAAACATACAAGGATTGTCACTGCAGAGACAGGACAGGTGAGATAGGACGAAAGAGCATCTCTCTGGGATACCTTTCTCATTATGCAGTGACTCGCCTCCATTATTTTATTTATTTAAGGTTAGCTATTTAAAGTCATGTGGAAAGAACCAGACTTCTCAGTCGCTAACAGCCTGTCACAGTTTTAAATTCTGAAGTTGACATCACAGGATTGAAATTTGCTAGCATGTCCCTGCCAAGCATGCTATAGGTATGTGACAGCTTAGAAACGCCTCAAGAAATTTATGTGACCCAGAATGTTTCTTCTTGCATTTTCATGGCCAACACGCTTGCTTTGGGAAAACAGGCCTGTTGAATGGAGAGGTGCGTGCTCCGCTGTTTGAACGCCAGACCGGCCTCCTGCATCAGGCTCCGGTGGTGCTGACCTGCAGGTTTCGCATCAACAGATACACGACTGTATTAACCCGCGTTGCCTTCTAATGCTCCTTTGTCTGACCAAAGCACCTGTCATGGTGTCTTCAGTTTAGTAACTGAAGATACTTTTCTAAGCTCCTTTGTTTTTTTTCTAGGGTTAAAGGTGCTGCACAGTTTCCCTTCTGACTCACTTTTGCAGAGGTTCTCAGAGCGCCTGAGAAACGAACAGTGCGTGTTCTGTTCTAGAGCCTTAGGTGATTTTCCCCATGGGGCATACGCACTTACTTCTCAAGTTCTTGTGATTCACTTGAAAATGTACATTTACTCACACTAATAAAATTTCCTTCTAGCTATATATTTTCCTGCATTACATCATCTTATTAAGCACTAGAATCCCTCAAGCCTGGATTTCCCCTAAAGATTGTGGGAAATTTGTGACTGGCTTCATAAAATGAACTCTTATTCTGTGATGGTCTAAAAATAGTTGTACCAAACCGCAAAAACACATTGCAAGTGACTTAGATGAATGCTTTTCTTCTGTGCTCAGGAGTTATTAGGTGATGGGGTGGGAGGGAGCCTCAGACAGCATTTGGTCGAGCCTTTTCATTTAAAGATAAGAAAAGTGCGGCTCTGAGAAGGAGAGTGATTTGCTCACAGTCCACGCTGAGTCCTTGGCGCTGCTGGCCCTGAACTCGCGTCTCTGAGTTCCCTACTTTGAGGAGAAAGTACCCAGCCTTCACGCTTGGAAAACAGCAGAGCAGGACGTCTGGAGTCCTACCGATGCTCCTTCCTGTTTCAACTCGATCCCTTCTGTTTCTGCATTGACCCTGAGAAACCTCAGCCTGTCTCATCTCAGTCTGTTCATTGCTGAAGGGGGGAACTTTGTGGTAGACTCCTCAGAGAATCGTTATGCCAAGTAATGACATCACCCGTGCAAAGAGACTAGTCCGGGGTCTGGTGTGGAGGGGCTGTTTGATGATTGGTAGGCCACATTCTCGCTGTTACGAGATAGGGTGAGCAGTGATGAATATTTATATTACTAGGATGAAGCTATATGAAGGAGAAGTGGTTATTTCCATAAACAACTGCTTCAGAAAGACAAGTTGGGTGTGCGTGGGGAGATTGAACACGTTTTTGGCTGTTGTCCTGTTGTTTTGAATTGTCCCACTTGGAAGTAGAGTCATGCCCAGAACAGCTGATCCTGCAATTTGGGCAGGATGCCACTAGGTGGCAGTGGTTTCTCAGTCGTGGTTCTGTGATTTCCATCCCCAAATGGACAATGACAGGAGAGGGGATTCAAACATTTCCTGTTCCTATCCACTTTACAGCAGCCTGCCTTATCACCACCACATGTGCACATTTAGTAAGATGGTGTAATTGACGTGACCTTGAAGTCAGGTATTCTTGGGTTTGAAACTCTCCTACTTCTAGGTCAACTTCATCAAGCCCTCGGGTTGACCCACACCCGGATCAAGAAGTAGACCACTACCTGCACCCCAGATACTCTCCTCGTGCTTCCAGCGTCATGCTGTGCCCCTCAAGGTAAACACTGGTCTGCCTTCTCTCACCATGCATTTGTTTAGCATATTTTTAAACTGATTATAAATAGAATCATGCAGTATGCACTCTTTTACATCTGTCTTTTGCTTACTGTCATGCTTTTGAGATTCATCAGTCTTGCTTTGTGTTTTTCGCCTCAGTATAGTGTTCCCTTGACCGCTTACACTGCTCTTTATCCAGTATACCTTAATGAACATCAAAGCTGTTTTCTGTCTTTTGGCTATTAAAATGATGGTGCTAGGAATAGTCTTATAATGTGTTTTGGTGCACATACGTGTGCAGTGTTTGGAGTACATGCGGGAATGGTGCCGTGGAACATGGTGTGCATACATTATAGCTCTGGCACCTACTGACAGGTTTCTGAAGTGGTCGCATTGGTTCATATTTCTGTCAGGTGCCTATTAGAGTTCCAGTTGCCCAGTGTCTTTGACAATTTTGGAAAACTGTTCTAACAAGTGTATAGTGGTGTCACATTGTGTTTCTAATGCAAATTTCCCTGATAACTAATGACTTTTAGAACCTTTTCATGTATTTATGAGTCATTTGCATATGCTCTTCGTGAAGTTCCCATTCAGGACGGTTACCTAGGGTTGAACAGGTACCTGTTACCCTACTCTTATTACATGGATATGGGGGTCTTCTTCATATGTGCTGGGTAAAAGCCCTCTCGTCCCACTCATTGGCTGGCCTTTCATTCTCTTCCTGGCATCTCTTAATAAATAGGAACTCCTAATTTAATGAAATTTTAATTTACCATTCTTTTCCTTTATGTTTGTGCTTTATTTTGGGCATGGTGTCTTTTTAAAGAAGTATTAGCCTACCCCAAGGTCATCATGACCCCCTGTTCTCCACTTTACTGTCCAGAGGCTTTACATTTGGGTCTCTGGTCAAGGTGGAGTTGATTTCTGTGTGTGGTGGGAGGCGGGGATTCAGATATTTTTATTTCTCTGGGTAGCAGGTTGTCCCCGCACTGTATATGGTAAAGACCACTCTCCCCCAGCGTGCTGCAGTGCCATCTCTGTCCTGGTGCACACGGACACACGCATGTCTGGGTGCTCAGTTCCACTTCTCCTCCATAGCACTGGGCCAGTTCCGTGCAGTCTTGACTGCTGGGGCTGAGTGATGAGGTGTCATGTCCGGAAGCTTAGGACGTTTAAATTTATTCTCTGTTTTCAGGTTTGTTTTTGAATATTGTCAACCCTTTCGCATTTTCATGTAAATTTTAGAATCATCTTGTCAACTTTTATAAGATTTGCTAGAATTGGATTAAGATTTGATCTGTAGATAAATTTGGGTGAACTGACCTCCTTATAATGAGTTTTCAGATCCACGGCGATGTCGTATACCTATGGTTATTTTGGTCTTTAAGAAATTTCTCTCAGTGATGTTCCATCACTGCGTGTGTGGTAGAAGAACAGCACCTTCCACGGTCACACAGCCAATGCCTGGGAGGGTCAGGGAGCGAGCCGGGCCTCCCGTTCACAAGTGTCCTGCTGGGGCCCATCAGGAGGCCAGCATCTGTTAGCTCTAATTGGCTTGGCCTTTTCTCATTGCTGCCTTCTCCAAAACCTGTGTGAGAAACTCTGCACTTCGGGGACAGTTAATTCAGTTAACTTTTGTTAGGTAACCACGGGCGTTTGAGAAGAAGGGCCACTGACGCAGCAAGGCAGAGCTCAGCCGTCTCCTAGAAGGTCATGTTCTCTGTCCCTCACTCTCATGGTGTTGGGTCACAGTCTGTGGTTGGCTGTGATGGGTGCTGGGGACACGGAGCTGGGTCACGTGGGCAGTTGTCCAGTCCAGTCAGGGGAGTCTTGGCTTACAGAACCCATCGTCTTCCTGTGAGGGCCCAGTTCCCCACCCCACCGTGGTGTTCCAGAGGGAACCATCCAAAATAAGGCAGGTGCTCTTGCTCTGGGGGTGACTGTGGTCCCAATGGCTGGTGCCACTTGTGCCATAAAGTAAAACCCAACGTGATGTAATTGATCACGAGGCTGTTCTCTGCCTGGGGCAGTCCTGATGTGGTTGCCATGGTTTAGAACCTGCATAGATGGCCAGTAACCTGGCACTGACTGCAGTTGATGGCTTCGCTGGACCACTTGGGCTTTTGTTTCCTTTGAGTCATCACGACTACTTTGGAGACTGGTGGGGCAGAACAGCCAGTGTCATGTTTAAGGTGGAAGATGGAGAGGTAAGCATGATCCCTGATCCCTGAGTTAGTTGGGGTTCTTCATTTGGAGATTACAGAAAAACCAACTCAAACTGGCTGCAGCTACAAAAAGCCATGGTTTATGGTTGATGACCTAGAAATGCCACAGGTAGGGTGACCTCAGGTGGTGATTCCTTGTCACTCCACAGTTTCTCAAGGACCTAACTTCTCACTTCTGCTCAGCTTCCTGCACACACTTTCAGGGTGACTGCCCTCATGTGAGCACAGTTGTCCCAGTGCTAGGCTCAGTGTGGGGACACTGGAGCTCAGGGAGAGCCTCTCCTCCACCGTGTTGTCGCTCTTTCTTTCCCAGGATTCCTCAGCCATCCCCTACCCTAGTCTCACTGGTCCCCTGCTTACTGGAAAATGGTCCCCTAGGCTGGGGACAGCCAGGCAGTGACTGACTGGCTTTGGTCAGCCACCAGAGTTAGCTCTGTAGTCGGGAAGGAGCTCTGCGTCTGAGTGGGTTAGATCAGTGGGGATCCACCCAAGGCACTGCATGTTGGGTGCGCTTTTTCCAAAGCACAGGGCTTAGTAAAGGCCTTGGAGAGCCGCACTGCAGTCGGGGCCTGCTAGGAGCAGGGCAGAGGAGAGTGGGTGCTGCGAAGCCACTCAAAACAAGCGCCTCGCAGCACTGAGAACCGGATCGGTTAGAGGCCAGA
This sequence comes from Tonatia bakeri, assembly GCA_004024845.1. NCBI lineage: Eukaryota > Metazoa > Chordata > Mammalia > Chiroptera > Phyllostomidae > Tonatia > Tonatia bakeri. The sequence goes on from PVIA01007849.1 coordinate 63,408, forward strand.
GGGAGAGGAAAGAAGTGTCCTCCCCTTGATTGTTTTACCACCCGTATCACATGTGCTCACATGCATGTCCACATTCCATGCACAAGCACACACATGCTCACACATACATGTTCACTGTCGTCTTCACGCTCAAGGGGCAGGTTTCCCTCACTCCTACCAGTCGTTCTGAATCATTTCCACCAAGATCACAGGTTTGATCAGTGGCCTCATGTATTCAATGACCACACAACTTTGTGGGTTACGATGGCAGGAAGCTGCCGACTTTAAATTTACCCTCCCCACCTCCTCCCCACTGACATGATCATGAAAGTGTGGACGGGGCTTCAAATCCTCAGCAAAGTTGGAAACGAGAAGCACCATTTAATTACAAGAAGGCAGGAGAGTTTCCACTTCACAGAACTTAGGAGAAGCTCCAAGGAACTACGTAAGGACATATGGAGAAAAAGGGGCCATAGCAAATTCCTTCCCCGTTACAGAGTCAGTGTTTGTCTGTCTCTCCAGCTGACTCTGGGGCTACACTTTTCAATGCGGAGAAAGGAGAATTTGACAACTGGAGAAACTGCGAGAGTCTTGTAGACAGGACAGTTTATCATTCACTGTCTTGGGCAGGAAGTAACTCTACAGCACTTCAGGCTAGACAGCTGGCTGGGCCGGCCCTTCCCTCCATCTCATGGATGTCACAGCACAGGCAGGTTGACTGGGCATGGGTGCCTGGAAGCTTGCAGGAGGCAGGTAGATGGGGTGGGAACCAGAGCAAAACCATGCCCTTGTCACAAGCGAATCTTAAGGCCGAGATCTTTCCTTGATCCAAGGATGGGACGTGCAGGAGAGAGCGCAGGAGTCAGGAGGCCCAGGGACAGTGTTCCTTCGGGAAAACTTGATGATCGGAGAGAGCAGAAAATTGTTATAAAATATCTCATGAGCTCAGTAAATTTCAGGAAGCCAAAGAGAAGATGAAAACACAATAGACTTTGATGGCAAGGGAGATGACTGTGATAGGAAAGCTTTTAAGGAAACTGGAATTTAATGACTTTTTAATGGTTGACAATAGATCTGGACTGAAAAACCTCCAAAAATGCACAGAATATAGCATTCCATTTCCACGTGTGTGGTTACCAGAGTTCATTCCACGTTCTGCACCCTCCCTCCTTTGGACAGATGTTTTTAGTAGTTCAAAGTTTATTTTCAAAATGTATATTTAGCCTTTTTTTAGTGAAAAGGAAAATTAAGGTCCCTCTTTTCCGATTTTGGCTTTTCAAAGAAACCAACCATCAGTGAATGCCAAGTGTGCTATTAAAACTGCTCCAAATGTTAATAAATCTGACTTCTTTAAAAAGTGTTGGGCTGTGCTGCCAATTAAATGTGGATTTAGGCTTTGTGAAATTACAGGTGTGTAGGGGACTTAGGCACACTGATTTAGGAAGTTTACAATGAGTCCAGTAAAGCGGATACAGTATTTCACGTTAGCAACAGAGTCATCTGGTCAGAGCCGACAGTAGTGGTGTAAAGATGCAGGTTAGCGCTGCAGAAAGTGCAGCGAGAGAAGCAGAGCCGTGGCTTTCTAACTGAGCACCCTGGAGCCGCAGGGGGGTGTCAGGCTGCCGTGTGGGGTGTGTGGATTTTAGGGAGCAGTGCCACTCCTTAGCTCCACTTCAACCAGAGCAGCTGATCCTTTTGTTTAAAGAAACAGTTCTTTATAAGGTGTGCATCTGCGATTTTGTTTGAAGTCATTCCCTCACGGCTAAAACCATGTGAAAACCCCTGGTGTGGGATCAAATTAAGACAGGCTTCCAGATTTGGAGGAAAAGTGCAAAGGAATGAAAAGTGAGAGAAGGTGACGTGGGCACGGTGTCATGCAGCAGCCACAGGAAGCTGAGAGAGCACCTGGAGGAGGGGACCGGACAGAGGAGAGTAAAGAAATCACAGTAGAGACAGAAGATGGCTTTTCAGAGCCGAGCGAGTGAGCCCCAAGTACAACTAACAGAACTGCAGACAAGGACGGCCAGGCCATCTCGGAATGCGGCCCCTGCACAAAGAGGTGTGTATAATCCTGTAGGCATGTAGGTAGGTCATAGAAAAACACATAGCAGTTTATTTTATTTATATTCTGGCTTGCAGTAGACTTCTTCAAATGACTGTTTTGAAATAAAAATCTTTTAGCCTCCAAATTTATGTTAGCAAAAGTTTTGTAGGTGCAGGGCACCCATGAGATGTTACAATTTCTCTGGTTGGAGAAAGGGCAGGGAAGCTGAGGGTTCCATAGTGCGAAATCCCTGTAAGCTCTCTCTCTCTGAGGAATATTACTCCACAAAACAGTTATGTTGCCAAGAAATGAGCCAAAGTAAGTAAAAATGGGGTGGTCACAGCAGGGAAGGCCTGACTGGAGAGTTAAACTAGCGAAAGAGGATTGTTTCCCATTCACCTGCAAACCCAGTGAACAGAGCAGAATGAACCACAGGTGTAAAGATTATAGTTTCATTGTACTGACGTGTTTCCAAAAATCTCAGATATCGACAAAACTGGGAAGAGTCATAGAACTGTGAACTGAACATGTCCTCTGATGGAGGCGGAGTGGGAGAGGTCTTGAGTTTGATCATTAAAGAAATATATTTTCAAGTATGATTTTATAAGACTTAAGAGTAATTACTAATATAAATTTTTAATAATTACCAATTTTGCTATCACCACAGAATACAACAGAAATGACACATGGTGTGAAGCAGTAAGGAAACATGAAAAAGAACAATGAAAATTACTCTCAAATCCCAGAAACTTGGAGCAAGAGGAACATAAATAAGATCAAACATATTCATGATAGTAAACATAAAGGTATTCAAATAGAAAAATTAATCTCTGGGTTAAAAACAAGCAAATCTCATGTGCTACTTGCAAAGGACTATTTCAGAAAAGAAAGAAGAAAACAGAAAATGGGAAGATTCAAACCAAAATGTTGGCCTAATATGTGCAGGTAAAAAAAAAAATCTCAAAAGATTCTGATACAGTATTAAGCAATTAAGAATCACTTCCGGAGGTGGAGTCTGAACCCAGCGCACAGAAATGGCACCTCGGAGGAGGAAGGGAAAGAAAGAACAGGTCATAGGCCTCGGGCCTCAGGTGGCTGTGGGCTGCTCGGCGTGTGGCCCAGAGGACCAAGGGGCTGGGCACCACTGCTCCTCATGCCAGACTCCAGGCCGCGGGAGGAAGCAGGACCAGGACCCCTGGAGTGGGCGCCCAGGTGGCTCTCAGAGCGCTCACCGGCTCGGGAGTGAAGGTTGGGCGGATTGAGGATGACCCCCTCGTGCCCTCTGGCAGCACCCACAGGAAGGGGCGTCGCCGTGGTTGCCGTCTGTGAACAGGAGTCCTCAAATTACTGTTTTCTGTTAATAAATTGCCTTTGTGTTAACTGAAAGAGTGAATTAAAAGTACAAAAGCATTAAGATTGATGGAGGTCATTTTATTTTGATAAGAAGTACAAGATACCCTACACACACAAGGGTCAGGAGTGTGTGTGCAGTGACTACACGTCTTTGGTGTGCACGTGTACAACAAAACGCTTTTGTATGAGGTACACAGGAAGAAGTTGTAAAGCCCAGAAGAGAAGGACTTAGCACAGTTCTCTGTGTCTTTGAAAGATCAAACAGGCAAAACTAAGGAAGAATATAGAGAATCTGGATAACAGCATCACTAATTTAATTAAATAGGTCAAATTGGAATTTGTACCTTACAAACAGTTGAATACCCTTTGGTAAGAGATCATTGAACAACGATAAAATGTAATTAGATGCAAAGAAAACCTTAATACATTTCAAATGGGAGAAATTATATAGTTCATTTTCTATGATCATAAACTTCAGTTACATGGAAAAAATTGCAATCCCCTAAACACACACACACACACACACACACACACACCCCAAAATACCTCATCTTACTCGTGACCTTAAACATCGTAGGAAACAGAATGAGAGCTCCCGTGGCGGACACAGGGTGCTGCAGAGGCAGGGGTGGAAGAAGAGCTGGGGCTCGAAACTCGGTGGGGACGAGAGCGGAAGGAAAGGACTGCAGGGCCTGTCCAGCCTGGAAAAGGGAAGGCAGCCGAAGTCTATTGAAAGCAGGAGGAAGGACCGGTATTGAGTCAAAAGTGGACAATTAAAAGGCAAACTGGAAATTACAAAGACATTAATGTTGTATTTTTTGGTGAAGGAAGAAAGAAAATAATAGAAAGCTTTCTGTGTAATTAAGAAAATAAATTTGAACATCTCAAAATGCAGACTGATTTTAAGGAAAATACAGTATATGTGTAAAAGTTTACATTAGAAGTAGAAAATCTTGAAAGATAGAATAACTGAGGACCACTTTGCACAGATGGAAAAATTTACACTTAAAAATAGATGCAGGGGCTGGGATTGGAGGTTTCATTGGTTAGTATTATTCAAATGTACTATAAACAGAGTGAGGAAACATATGGAAAGTTTCCTTATGTATTAGTAACCTTGGTAACAGAATGGATGTGATGCACACACAAAAAATCATAGTCCAATTGAGTTACAGAAATAAGCAAAAAGTCTCAAATTTAATACTAGCAAATTGACCAGCATTCTATTAAATTAAGATAGTTATGACCAAATTAACATCCCGGGAAGTCAGTAACAATTTGGTGTTAGGAATCTTTTACTGTAATGTATATCTGTTCAAAAGAAAAAGAAAAATCTCAGAAGTAGCAAAAGTGGCATTTGTTAAAATTTTAATTCAGTTACAGAAGGATAATGATGAATTAGGCATGGGAAATGCCTCCTCAACCTTGTCAGCTCTCTGTCCTCACGTCTGCTCTCCAAGTGGAGAGCCTTACCCACTGGTCCAGCGTGGAACCTCGGCGGCAGTTGCGGAGCGTGGAGCCGGCAGGAGTGGGAAGTGCTGAGGAGCAGGGCAGAGTCACACCGTGTTTGCCCAGAAGAGGCGGACTGCCTCTGGAGGATTGCTTTACTCCTGGGGGCGCAGATCACGCAGCGGGCAGAGACCTTGGCAGGAGCCGCGTCGTGCCGTCCACTTGTGCAGGGAGAACAGGGAAGACGGAGAGGCTGCTCTTTGAGAAGGTCCCTTTGTACAGAGATGGTGTCATTCCATGGACCGACTTCCTCGGTGAAAGCAGAACCAGCATTCCCTAGCACTTGGAAAAAACGTATACTAGCACTGAAGACTTCTTCAGGAAAAAAAGGAGGTAAAAGTTATTTATTGAGTGTCAACTAGTTGGCTTTATATGTACATGTATATAGTCTCTAAAGTTTATGACACCCAGACACAAAGCCTTCATACTTGGAGCGTGGTTGAATGTTTACACACATGGCTACTTGGGTGTGCAAAAGATGTTTTTCAGTAAAAGCAGTTGGGCAGTACATCATACCTACTAAAGAATACATGAAACATCCGTGTGCAACTTAGTGAATCGTAATGAAATGCACTCCTGTGTGCCCTCTGCTCAGGGAGACCGCAGTCCGGAGTTCGTCTTTGTCACTCTCGCTTACGTTTGTGTTTCGGTGCCTGCGCGTAAGTCGGCAGACAGGGCAGGGCCCAGTTCTGCCGGTTGTGGAGCTTCAGCGTTGGCCGGCCTCTGGCGTACCCTCCTGCTCGTCTGCGATGCGGGCGCTTACCCGCTGGTACCCAGGGCCCGTGAGCACAGGTTCTCTGCCCGGTGCTGCGCTGCTGTTCCCACGTCTGCGGCGCGTTCTTGCACGTGGTGGTGGGACTTAGTAATTGTAGAGTGAGTGGGCGGATCCCTTTGCATAAATGTTCACTCACATTTTCTGTGTTTCTGGGACAGTTTGTTGGTTTATTTTTTTCTTTTGGATGCGCCATACTTTCTTGTTTCTGTGTTTGCCTTGGGATTTTTTGTTGTGAAAACTGGACATTTAAATCTGATGTGGTTACTGCGGAAGTCTGATTCACCCCGTTCTGCAGGTTTGCTGTTTTTGTCACTGTTACACCTTAAAGAAATATTGTAGGTTGCCCCCATGTCAAGGATTAGCCTGAGGTGTACATTTAAGGTCTTCTCAGGTCTCTTCTGAGCCCGTGCCTTTCCCTGGGCACGCATGGTGACCTGCTGATTTCCTCTGTATGGGCAGTTGCTTTTGAAGAAAGTAGCGTTTAATGTCTACTCCCTAAAGCCCAAAAGAGAAAAGTGAGTGGGGGCACAAGTGTCAGCCTACTGAGTCCCCTGAAAGTCAGGCTGGATGGGCAGGGGTGGGGGCTTTCAGTGATGCAACGCTGGCTGCCTGCCTCCAGGTCTGCACCTTTGAGGCCAGAGGCGGCCACCAGTTCTCAGCACGTGGACATCTGCCTTTTGGAGGATGAGGCCCTGCTGCCCACCCTGGCTCCCACAGACTTCCTGTTGGCTGCCTATCCTGGGCTGGCTGGGGCTGGGTAGCTGCTGCTGAGCTAAGAGCTGAAGTTGACAGAAATTAAATGTCACTTACCTCCCAAGCCTTCCCCTGGAAGTTGCAAGCCTTCAATAAACGTCAGAGTTCCGAAATACTGCGGGTGCGTCAGACAGATTCTGCAGTACGGTTGTCGTCCAGGTGGGGAGACAGACTCCTGACACGACCTGCTGCACCGTCCCCGGGCCCAGCTGGTCTGTGGTGCGTTTTTGCCTGTCAGTTCTTGAATGCCACGTGGGGAAGAATGGGCGCTAGCAGGCGCCTCGGCGGTAGCCAGGGAGGCTCATCCATCCCAAAATGGGCTGTCTGCAGGTCTAATGTTTTTAAAAACTCATCTGCCAGACACAACGGGCGTTTCCTTCTGACTTATTTGACATCATGCAGATACTGGTTGTGTGGCATGGGGGAGTGTTGGTTCATTGCCGGGTGAGCAGGCAGGGACGGGAGACATCGTGATTGTGTGATCTCAGTGGGCACTGCAGAAGCCCTCTTCTCCACCCCTACCCTCCAGCTGGTACATTTTTCAAGAGAATATAGCATATTTCTGCTTATTTCTCCTCTCTCTTCTTTACAGTTATCATGTTTAAAACCTAATTCTGAATTCTTAAAAACCCAGTGGGCCAATTTCTGCCAATTAAAAAATTTTTAGAAGGAAGGCATCTTTCCTTGGATGTCCAAGTCAGTCGCGTCTGCGCACGGCTCTGTGCTGCACCGGCAGAGTGCAAAGCCGTCCTCTGGGGCCCGGGCGGCCCCCACCCGTGCACCAGCCTTCAGCTCTGCCCGCTTGGCTCCTGCGCAGCTGAGAGAAGGTTTTTAGACTCCAGGTAGCTTGAAAAGCTTCCTACCTTATAAAATCCAATTACTATTCAGAGTGAATGGTGGTGTTAAATATAGTCATTCTTGTATAAAAGGCAGAAAAGCATCCCTTAATTGGAATTGAATGCAGGCTCCAAAAAATGCATCTTGATTTGGTGGTGGTGGGGGGAACCAAATGAGACTGAAGTCCTTACTTTTTGTAGTCTGTTGATAAATATTTATATATATTTGAACATATATGTGTGTGTATATGTGTGTATGTATATACACAAGTATATGTCTATACATACCACCATACCTATATATTGTTTATGTGGGTCAGAGAAAGGATGTTTCTGATGGTATTACAGTCAGCTGCTTTCTGGCAATTTTTAATCAGATGGAAGGTGCTAATGCATCTCCAGGTTTTGTGTTTTGTGCTACTGTTAACATCAGAGTCTCTGTACCCGACTTTGGACATGGTTTGGGCTCTTCGAAGTTGGGAGGGACCCTCCATGTGACAGAGGTCCCAGGTGCCCTTTCTGGGGGAAGGTGGCACAGTGAGCGTGGATGCGGTTGATTTCCCCACGTGCAGTCCGTCCCCCCCACCCCACCTCCCCGCCCTTTTCATCCAGGTTGAGTGCTGTTTCCAAGAATGGTGGGTTGAGAGATAGGGTCCGTGTCACCGGGCGGTGGCTTTTCTCGGTTTGAACATTTCCCCGGTCTTGCCATCTGCTTCTTGGTGGCTGCACATGGGCATGAGGCCCCCGGCTGGAACCCCAGAAGCAGTGTCAGAAGCTGCGTGTATGCACGCACTCCATGACAGCCCGAGCAGCCCCGAGAGGGCTCACTCCGGAGAAGGAAGGGACAGAACAGTGCAGACCCCGTGCAGAGGGGATTTGGTGCCCAGCACATGTGGCCTGGCAGCCTTCAGCCCCTGGAACCCTGGCTGCCCTTGAGCAGTGTCAGGACCCCTGCCCAGCCCCGCAGCACTGGGGAATCTGACTCAGTTGGCAGCAGTGGGGGGCGGGGGGGGGGGATCCATATTGCCAGGTACAGGTGAGGGGGAAAGTAAGAGAGAGAGAACTGGTAGTCTAAAGGAAGAACTCTGGCCCTGGCTGGTGAGGCTCAGTTGGCTGCAGCGTTGTCCCACAGACCAAGAGGTGGTGGGTTTGATTCCCAGCCGGGTCACATACCAGGGTGTGGATTCAGTCCCTGGTTGGGGCATGTATGAGAAGACGAGTGATTGATGTTTCTCCGTCACATCGATGTTTCTCTCTCTCCCCCTGCCCCTGTCTCTAAAAGGAATGAAAAAATGTCTTTGGATGAGGGCTAAAAAATAGTAATAAAGGAAGAAGTTTGTTTAATTTCAGTGACTTTGATAATTTAAGTACTAAAGACTCCAAATTAGAAACTATATCGGGTGATTCCGATGAATCAAACAGGAGCGTCCTTGAAAATTTTTGGAAAACAGTTTTGTTAAGAAATGGCTTTCTCACTTACTTTGAAATGAGAACCCTCCTGTAGTTTGTCACTTTAAAAACAGATTTTATTTATTTTTAGAGAGAGGGGAAAGGAGGGAGGAGGAGAGAGCAAAACATCGATTGCTTACCTTCCTCACACTGGGACGTGGTGCTCAACGAAGGCATGTGCCCTGACTGGGAATCGAACCTGTGGCCTTTCGCTTTGCATGGTGACGCCCAACCCACTGAGACACACTACTCAGGGCAGTTTTGTCACTAGTTTTTTTGAAGGTGGTATCAGTTCCTCCTGGGGTTCTTTCTCCCTTCTGCCTTCCTTCTCTGGCGGAGCCATAACCTGCCCTGGACACCGAGGGCCATCAGGCTCTCCTCGCTCTTGTTTTCCCTCCCAAATGTTGTTGTTCTTCAAAACATGTATCGGAGGACATGAAACAGAAAACAGTCATCTGCCATCTTCAGTTTTCCACTTACCTCCTTCTATAAGACATTATTTAAAAAGTTATCTCTCCTGATTCTTTAGTCTCCTGTAAAAGAAAACAAGGAGGTTAGAGAAAATTTAAAAGTTACAAATAAGAACACCATACCGTTTACTTGTAACCCCACCATCATGATCTTTGTCATAACAGGACCTGGGCCCTCGCGGTCCCTTCTGAGCTCAGACTCATCTGGGCCACGAGGCTTCCCACAGACGGACAGGCAAGTGCAGCGTCTCCGCGTTCGTGTCCCCGGGATGAGTGTCCCTCTCCCCACTGAGGGCAGACTCCTCGACGTCATGGCCCACTGCCTGTTCTCGGGTGTTCACTCTTGGCCTCCGTGCCTTCGCATCTCTACACTGTCCCTGCTCCCTGCTCCCTGTTCCCGGGGCCCCGGGCCCCGTGGAATGCAGATGCGCTGGTGAGAGGTCTCAGACCGGCCCTCGTCTTCCACGTCCAGACCGAACCTTTTCTCCTGAGCAGGTTCTGCTACTGCTCCCGTCTCACTGTGTGGGCCCACCAGCTGTCCCCTCACCCAGGCCCATACCTAGCAGTGACCCCTGGCCCTGTGATAGTCCACACCCATGAGCTGTTTATTAACTTCACTCCAGCACCACCGCTCCAGTCTGTCCCCTCCCGTTTCCATCAGAACCACAGTCATCTCCTGCCGGGACCGCTGTATCTCAGGGTCTCAGAGTTGGTCTGATTGGGGTGGGCCGTATCCACCCTGTAGCCACAATGGTCTTTCTAAGTGCAAACCCCAAGCCTGTCATTGTGATCCTTGTGTGACCCTCTGGTGGGTGTCCAGTTCTCTGGGGTCAAGATGCAGCTCTGTGTATGGCCTCAGAGGTCCTCCATCACCTGCTGTCTCTCCTCTCATGTCACGCCCCCCAGTTTTTGCTGCAGTTTTTATCCCCCAGTATGTAAATTATATTTTAACTTTGCTAGCTCTGTCTTTTTATATCATTTTGAATTTTAACATGGCTAAATCAGTCTTATACTTTGTGGCTGCTGGGTTTTTTTTTATCTTTCAAAGAACGCTTTACCCCATCCTAAGGTTATACACATAATCTCATTTATTGTCTCATATCACTTTGATTTTTACACTTGAATTATTACTGTGCCTTCAGTCTTAATGTATGGTGTGAGGTAAGGTTGAATCATTACCTTTTTCCAAACGAACAGCCAGTTTTCCCCAGATGGCGTTTATTGACTGTTACGTTTCCCATCTGTAGCGCCTCACTGTCCATAAAATGTCATAAGCTAAGTTTCTGGAAAGCTGCATTTCTGGAGTCATAATTTTGCTTCCCTTTTTGTCCTTTTCTGCTAATACAAAAAGACACCTATTACTGTAACTTTGCAGTACATCTTGAACTCTAATAGAACCAGTTCTTCCAAATTGTTCTTATTTTCAAAACTTTTCTGTAGGTTTGTTCCTCACCGGGACTCTTGTGTAACCGTCAGATTCTACGATAACTTCAGGTGATGGTTTTCATTGGGACTGAGTTGGCCAGTGGATTAATCTGGGGGCAGATCACCATCTTTACGTGACTCTTCCTGCGCAAGAACACGGAGTGTCCCTGTGTTTCTTCAGTGCAGTGTCGCAGTTCACATGTGGGTCTCGTAGACTTCCAGTTTAGAGGTCATTCTGAGTATTTACATTTTGGTTGCCTTTGAGGAAGCAGTCTCTTTTTATTATATTTTATATGCAATTATTGCATACATATGGGACAGATATGCAATATTCGTATCTTGGGTCTAATGTGTTACTGAGCTCTCTTACTAATTTAACAGCTTTTAAGTGACTTGATTCTGGACTAAGAGTGAGCAGTTGTATCATAGGAAAACAGTGACTTTTGTCCCTCTCCAATATTCATATCTTTTAATCTGTTACTTGTTTTGTTTTAGTGCATTGGGGGTGGAGTGAACGGTAACTGGACACCGGTTCGGAAGTGGGGGCTCTCAGCATGGCTGAGCTGGGTCATGGCCAGGTGGACGCGACAGCAGCCTGATGCCTGTCGGGCCTTGGAAGCTGGTCCAGGGGCTACGGCCCAGTTCTGAGAAGGTGCATGAGAGGGTGGGGGGCCGGAACATAAATTTGGGTGCTGGGAAGAGAACTTCATTTGGATGTGGGGGTGGGAAGACAGGTGGAGTTGATGGCCCCATCGGACAGTGCAGGAGAGTCCAGAAGGCATCTGGGTGACTGGAGACTGGGACGAACCCTTACTTCCCATCAGCGAACCGCTGCCGTCTGCCCCTTTCAGCACCAGGGCCAGGTTGGGATAGGACGGGACATTGTCTAAGTGGTGCAGGGAGGCTGTGCGGGTGCCATTTCGAGGTTGGGAGGGGGTCTCTAGGTCGCTGGGAGCTGGGGTCTCTCAGCCAGTGAGCATGTGGCAAGCATGCGTGTCAACCAGATCCCAGCCCTGCTGGCCCATGGGAATGTTTCAGAGTTTAGATCCTGGATGTGAGCTGGTCAGTGAGGGGGATGATAAAGTTCGTAGCACATTTGTATTTTTTATTTCCAAACGTCTACAGTGTTATAAAGCTATACTTTTAAAAGGGGGGATTGTATTTTCAAGTCTAAGAAAGGGGGGGGCATGGCAGAGCAGGGGAGGAGGCATTGATTAAGTCTCCTGTGCATTTGGACAGGGGACAGAACCTGAGTGTTGCAGAAAACTGGGCCCATCTCCTGCAGCACCAGCTACAGATTTGTCTCCACGGCTGTTTAGACCTCAGGCTGTCATCACCTCTGATGCACCTCCTGCAGATCAAGGAGGGAGACAGAGTACAGCCGTGTCACCGCCTGCTGCCGCGGTGCAGAGGCCCTGGGTGCCCGCGTGCAGAGGCCCTGAGTGCCCGCCTCCAGGGGCGCTGCACATCGTTACCTGGAGTAACGAGGACAGATGGGTTTCTGTGTAATCATCAGCCTTCCTCTGTTGCCAGTCGGCGTTGGTCGCCAGGTGGAATGTTTCAGTAATGAATTCTTACAGATACAGCAATCTTTCTGACTTGGGAAAGGGATTAAAAGCAACGAGAAGACCCTGCATTATTTTGCATGGAGTTTGCCTGGGACTGGGTGAGCAGTTCAAGCCAATGGGCAACACTGTCAGGCGCCCTAAGAACAGGTAACAAAGGGGAAAGTGGGGAGCCCACACTTCCCTTTCTCACACCTCCCCACGCTTTTGCTGCACTGGGCATTGCAGGCTGTACCTGTGGTTAAAATGCAGCCACTCCAGGCCCTGGCCAGGTGGCTCTACTGGTTAGAGCATCGTCCTGATACTTCAAGGCTGCGGGTTCAGCCCCCTATCAGGGCACATACATGAATCAACCAGTGAATGCATAATAAGAGGGTGGGGCCTGGAAGTCCCTTTTAAAGCTGACACGTGCTACACTGTGAGAGCTTCTGAGCTCGTCCAGCACCTTCATTATAGAGGTGTGATCTGTCTTACGGTCCCTGTCTTGCGGCCGAGGGAGCCAGAGTGCAGGAGGGTGGACAAACTCCCACCGTGCTCGAACCTGTGAGTGGGAGAACCAGGATGCATGTGCACCTCATCCAGGTGCAGGGCTGCTGGGGTCCGTGCAGGGGAGCAGCCGGACCGTGATCCTGAGCCTTGGCCTCACGCCCCCACAGAGCGTGAGCCGCTGGCAAGCGTTCCATGCTCAGATGGGCTCCGGGCCCAAGGTGGGAGGATGCCGGCGTGACACCGGTTGCGGAGCGGGGTCACTGCAGTGGTTGTGCCAGCAGCCTCAGTCTGCGCTGCGTGAGGCCAAGCCCGGGCAGGCTGCTGGCCCAGCCTCACTCTTCCCTCCCTGGGGCGCTGGCGGTTTCTGGCCACCTCCGAAAGCCTGGGACCAGCCTGACTTCTCTAACTTTGGGACTCTCATAGTCATGGGGGAGCAGGCGTAGTCGGTGGGAGAAGGGGAGGCTGAGGTGTAAGGACCAGGAAATTGCTGCCAGCATCTGGCCAGCTGTTGTCCATCAGCTGGAGGGCCGGCTGGAGCTCCCCTCGGGGCTGATCCTGGAGCATCCGGCTGCAGAGCCTGTGCCAGCGGTGGGCTGGGGGCCAGAGGGAGGCCAGTGTGAGCGGCCCGTGCCTGTGGGCCCCTCACACCTGATGTTTGCCGTCACTGGCTGAGGGAGTGTCGCAGAATAGTGGGTGGCTGCAGCTGGAAGGGACTGGGGTAACCATGTGGCCCAGAGGTTTCCCAACTTGGGAAAATGATGGAGACTTTTCTTCATAGGAAACTGCAGGCAGTGAAAACCAGTGCAGAAAATGGAGTGAATTTTAACTCACTTAGAGCTTCCTGAAGTGTCAGCTGCTGAGTCCTGGAACCCCGTGGGGCCTTTTGAGCTGTGTGTCTCCTGCTGAACCCCTGTCTGCACAGATGGGCACTGAGGACGGAGGGTGGGGTGCTGCCCCGTGGGCAGTGCTGGGGCTCGGGAGGGGCCGTGCTGGCCAGGAGAGCTGTTCCCGTGTGCTTAGCAGCAGAGGTTTGAGCTGAGACTGTGGAAGTAACCCAGTCACGGATCTGGGAGGCCCGAGGGTAGCTGGGGTCAGCTCGTTCTTCCATAAACAAGTTGGGAATGGGGGGGACCGAGAGGGGACTTCTTACCATTGTGCCCTTGAAAGGGGTGAAGGAAACCTCTTTGAGCCGAAGTGTCTTGGGGGGGACACCGGTAGGTGGGTGGCCTTGGTATGGACCAGGTCCTTTGGTCCTATCTGTGGAAGATGTCCTAAGCATTGAGTTTGTTCCTGCTCATGGGGGTGGGGATAGAAGCTGGCTTAGGGTTGTGCCCCCAGCCAGGCAGGAGATGGGACTGTGGGGACCCCAGCTGGTGGGATCGCCGTCCCCGGGGCTGCTCCTCAGCTGTGCCCGTAGGGAACAGCAGAGGTGTGCCTGGGTCTGGTCGTCACCCAGCGTCATTAGGCTGGGGGCTTTACCCAGTGTCACCAGTCCCTGGCCTCCCCCACACTCCAGGCTCTCTGTGGACGCTGGACTCACTGCAGACCTGACAGTGCGCCTCTCAGGGCTCTGGCCAGCCCTGTGATTGGATTATTCTGATCCTTGACCTTTATCCATGTCCAGCCCACTGACCTTCATTCAGTGTCCTGGACTTTACGTAGCTGAGGACTTGTTTGTTCTTAGACTCAGACTTTGTTTTGCTCCTGCTTTGTTAAACTAAGCTCAGAGAGGTAGACTGTCTCCCCCTTTCTGCACGTGCCTGTTTCAGCCCGTCAGTTAGCTGGGTTCTCTGCGGCTGTGCTGGGGTGAGCCCTGTGTGCACATTAGACTGACCACAACACACTCTCACTGAGCTCCTTAAATGACCTGGTGTGCACTTTCGCGGTGGATGTATTAGCAGCACACCTACTCCTACATTTTCTGAGCTGCTGTGATGAGCCAGTAGAACATTGGGGCGCCAGGCATGGGAGTCAGACAGCCTCGAGTTTGGGACCGGCTGACTCCTGCTGTGTGAGTCTGGGCAGGTGACTTGGCCCTGAGTCTCACTTCATCCTCGGTAGGCGTGACGGAGAACACGCACGACCATGCCTGGCGTGGTGCTGAGCACACAGCGCGCCTGCGGTCGGCTGGGCTGCTGGCTCCAGGGCGAGCCTCCCCGGGGGTGTGGAGAGGCAGGATGGTGGGCCGGGGCTGGGCAGCCGCGGGAGGGGTGACGAGCCAGCCGGCTGAAGAAACCAGCAGTGAGCCGCCACCTCTTCTCCTAAGGAGACGTAGAGCTACAGACTCGCAGGGCCCTCACTCGCAGCTCCGCACTCGGGGAGCAGATCTGGGAGGGACGGGGGCCACAGAGACGCGGTGGCCGCTGCCCCGAGAAAGGCCGAGGGAAGTCGGGACTGGGGCGCCAGCAGCACCTCGGTTGCCAGGGCTGCCTTCTGAGGATGCCCCCCCCCCCCCCCCCC
>PVIA01007850.1:0-78470 GCA_004024845.1 Tonatia bakeri
TTCAATTATCTTCCAACCTGAACTTTTCTACATCAAGTGTTGTCATAAACAGAGTTTAATTATCTTTAGTATGTCAATCCAAATTTTGTAGTACAGGGACAAATTAACTCACGATGTGTCTTTGTAGAATTTTTTTTTGCATAAATCCACTTACATACTTAACTCTTAATCTCTCATCCAGACTTATGTGTGAAGTAGATATGTACCAACACTTTGAAGTGTATTGTTCTTAATATGTCAGGAAATAAGGATCCAGCTTTATTTTAAAAAAGCAAGAATTTTGTATCATATAGTGAGTGAGTATAACTGCTTAGGTAAGGCTATTATATGAAGCTTAGTTGCTTAGTACTCAGATAAATATATTAGGTAATAAAATGCTGAAAGTTTACAGAATTTAACTTTCATAGAATATAGCATTTAAAGAATATAGTAGGTTTTATTTTTTAATCCTCAATCAAGTATAATTTTTCATTGATTTTGGAGATAGAGGAAGAGAAAGAGAGAGAAATATTGATGGAAGAGAAACATTGATTGGTTGCCTTTTCAGATGGGCCCTGACCCTGATCAAACCCACAGTCTGGGTATGTGCCCTGACTGGGAATTGAACCTGCAAACTTTCAGTCTACAGGATACAAGATGATGGTTCAACCAACTGAGCCACATGGGTCAGGGTGGGATATAGCAGCTGTTATAGCACATATGGTGGTAGGGAAGTGGAAACAGTGAAATCCATAAACAAAGGTCATCTTGGAGCAGAAGAAACTGCAAGTCAGTAATACAGAACATGCTTATAACACTCATACTTTTATCATACTTTTATTAAACCAATTAGAATTGGTCCTGTAAGTTTTTCTTTTATTATTTTTATATGGCAATGTTTAGAAAGTTTAATGTACATTAAACAGACATCTATGATAGATTCCTAACTATTAAAATAGATGAGCACTACTAAATAATAGTTACCAAAATCCATCCCTCACTGGCAGTAGGTATCAGAAGTAAAGAAAAGTCACCAGAAAAAAAAGTTTGCCAAAAGGTGTGTTTTAAAATCCCACTCTCTTAAGTACTAGGTGACATTCTGGTTTATATATTCATGAAAGCTATAACAGGATGGACATGCTTGTTTTTTAAGACTGAAGTATGATTGAAGTATGATCTCTTATAGCATTGTCATAAAGGAGTTGGAAAAAGAAAGATAGAAAATAAGGAACACCATGGGACAGGTAAGAAGTCTTGGTGAAAGAAAAGACTTGAATCTAGAAAATCCTGTTGGAGACTGCACGGGTCTGGAGAAGGGTGAGGGAAGCAAATGGCAGAAAACTGTTTTAAATTCTATTCACATGACTCCTTTTTCTCCACAAATTGATGTAGCTTTTGTGATCTTAGGCAATTTAACCTCTTTGAGATAAATACCACTCACCCCTCAGTAAGAAGGCATCCAGTTAACTATAATTATTTCTTTGCCTTACAGTACTATTTTCCTTTAAAAAGACACCAGGCTGCAGGCAGCCCTGAGTAGTGCCTTGGGTATTCAACAACCTGAAGGTCAATTCCTATCTCATAGAATTATGAAAATCAGCCCTGGCTGGTGCAGCTCAATGGATTGAGCATGGGCTGTGAACCAGGCACCGCAGGTTCGATTCCCAGTCAGGGCACATGCCTAGGTTGCAGGCCATGTCCCCCAGCAACCACACATTGATGTTTCTCTCTCTCTCTCTTTCTCCCTCCCTTCCCTCTCTAAAAATATAAATAAATAAAATCTTAAAAAAATAAAAAAATTATGAAAATCAATATTGATAATGCCTATTTTAAATTTGCTTTGTGCTATGTAAAACAATGAAATGGGAAGTTAATATGCCAAATGGTAGAACCATAGTTTTCACTGAAGACTTAATAGCCACAAAACTTCACACTGGAACTCTAGCGATATTCTAGTCTCTCATCTGACAGAAGGGCCTGTCCTCAGCAGTGTGGGGTGATTCTTTGGTGCAAGGAAAGCTTATCTTAACTCCATTGCCACAAGTTGAGGCAGAGTGGCTTTCAAGGATATTTGCTTGAAAGGTAGATAAAGATGGATAAGAAAATCATTTCCTAGGGTAATTCCAAAGTTTAAACATACCAAGATGTCAGATGTACAATGTTCAGGCTGAATATAAAAAGAAGTACTCAGGGTAACACTCTCCCTGCTCACTTTGGTTCTCTCTCTCAAAGCCCTTCTAGCTGGTGAAAAGCAGTTAAATGTACTCCCATTCATCTGCACCAGTGCTAATATAGAACCGAGACCGAGATCTGAAGCAGTATCTGTGATCTTATTTCATTAACCAGAATAAAGCTGTAAAAGATTAGAATACCTATTATTTAATAAGTAAATTACTCAGAAATACATGGACTATTAATACCAAAGACAAACCTTTTTATTCATGAGCATATTATGCAGTGTTTAAACATTAAACTTAGGAATATTAGAGAAGCTTTCCTAAGTAGTGGATTCATGTGCTGAGTGAAAGCACCCATTGAAGTTGTCTTTAATGAAGATTATATTTGTCTAACACCTATACGCCTGGCAGCTCAGTGTTAAACAAGAAATAACATATTCAGATGCTCTTTTTGAAAAGTTTCTGAAGACTAACCACATCATTTTTAATTTGCTAGGTACATAGAACTCAAGAAAGTAATTACACGGACCATAAGAATTTTGTGTATACACACTTGATTTCATTATTGAAAAGTTGAAATGATTTAATTATTATTTATTATTTTTACCATTTCTCTACAAATTCATATTTTTAAATAATAGTTTAATGTCAGTGTTGCAACATCACATTAAAACTGTAAAATGACATAGAATATTATAAAATGACAAAATTGTGTCCATAAAGTTAATGTTCTATAAGTTAAAATCTTAATAAAAAAGAGATTACTGAACATAAGTATTTTAGCAAGCATTAATTTATATAATTAGATTGATTTTTAAAAATAGTATATTCACAAATTAGTATTTTTCATACCATCAGAAAAGATTCCTGGCAAATGTGATTGAGAATCACATGTTCAAATACTCTCCAGACACCCTGACCTTCTATCTTTATGGAAGGGAAATTGAGTATTAATTAGATGGAGTTCATTTTTTCCTATTGGGAAGTTCAGGAAATAGAAAAGATGTAAGAAGTACATTAAATGGTTAAAAAAAAAGGATTACCAAACTACATATTACATGTTTGCATGTTTAGCACTATAAGAAGGAATTAATTTATTTTTATACTACTAAATTTTTAGTAAAAAAATTACCACTATATATTTTAAAGCATCTTTCAAAATGTAACATCATCTATGTACTTCCAATCTACTGGTCACAAAGTTGCTTTAAAAATTTTTACCTCATAGTGGTAATAAATCTACCACAACTGACGTTCTTTTTGAGACAATTTTCTGAAATTAAAAAAAAAACATAGTCCTATAAACATGAAAACTAACTAACGTAACTAATCACAAAATTATTGAACCCAGAAACTCAATCCTAGTACTAGCAGCTGTCAAAAATTTGCAGTGTCTCAAGTTGCATTCACCACTCACTGAAACTTAGCAGGGTCTATAATCTCTGTTCCATAGATCATCATGGCAATCACAAGCATTGGCTGTCAGCCGCTTTGGTAGTGTCAGATGCAAGTGTTCCATAATAATATTTGTCTTAAATAAAATCAATAGGAAAAAAAAAGGTAGATTAAGAATTTTGATTATTAAGGTTAATTTTGGCCAAAAGCAAATGGGCCAGTGCTTACTATTCTGGTTACATTTTCTTTCCGATTGTCCCTTTGCACCACGGGCCACTCACTGCCTGCCATTACACAGGTGACACACTGCACATCTTTGAGGTAAATTATCCTGGAGGTGTGCAGCATACCAGTGGCACCATGTGCAAAGACTGCTGGTAACTCTAACATAGTATAATAAATTTATTTACTTTGTGAGAGCTTTCATAATTGTATCTGTAATCAATCCCAAGCATAATATAAACGGTATGTGATTTCAAAAGGCTTAAGTGACTGATGTCCATACAGAAAGATTAAAGTTTGAAAAAATAGTATTGCAAGAAATTACTCGCTTGTCCTTCTTTAGTCATGAATTGTATTGCCATAAGAAAACCAGAAGAAATAGTAACTTTTGCTGTATGAACATCTTCAAAATCAATAATAATAATAATAATAATAATAATAATAAATTCCCCTAAAGAATTGAAAATCTGTCCCACATTATTCCATGGCAACAAGGAGTGGGAGATAAATATTTAGCTTTATTTTATACTTAGTCTGGACAAAATGAGGAACAAAAGTAAAATATTTCAGGTTGATTTTCAGTTCCACATCACCTCCTCTGTGAGGTCTTGCTCCCTGAATACAGCTTACGTGTCTCTTACAGGATTTATGACTGTTAACAGTTATTTGGACAGGAGTGTGTCCTCATGGACAGAATACTGATTCTTTTAAGTCTCAGACTGCCTTCTATTCATCATAATATGCCCACTAGCTACTACAATATTTTAAGAAAAACTAAGAATAAAATAAATATCTGAAGAATAGATAAGAAAAGAAATGGTTTATGGACGTACATTTGAAGAATTATTCTTAAAAACATTGTTTTTATTTTTTATCATATACCAATGATGTTATAATCATTCTTACTAGAAAGTGATTATTTTACTCATGTATGTACTTAACAAATATTTGTTGCATGTCCATTATGTGCCCGTCCCTGGGTCTAAGCCCTGAAATAAAGAGTAGAAGAAAATATATTGGAACTCTGCCATCATAGAGCTTAAATTATTAATGCAAAAACAGATATTAAAAATCTAATTTAAATACAATGTTTTAATTCCTATGATATTGATTATACAGGGTGCTATTGGAGAGAGAGCTATTACAGGTTCTGTTTAGCAAAACTATTCTAGAGTGGGAAGGATGCCTGAAGAATTTATTTTAGGACTAAGATGCTGAAGATAAGAATTTGTCACAAAAATCAAGGGGGCATAGGGAGCGAATATTCTATATAATACTTGATTTATATTTGTATATGAAAATTTATGACAATCTGACTTGGCTTTTAAAATATAATGTACGAATAATACTTTTAATAGGGATTGTTTATTTTCAGATCAATTAACAATAGGGTATTATGTATTATATACTAATCATTTGTATATTTGCAAATTAGATTAATTAGTCAAATAAAGCAAGATTCCCTTTAGAAATGTATATAACATTAAAAAGTAAACCCATTCACTAATAATTAAATGTGCAAGATTCTAATTCCAGAGTAGATGAATAATCTGAGTAAATAGAATTCCTGGTATCAAAAGGATACACTTTTTAGTCATTAAACAATAAAAGTTAACGTGAGATCCACACACACACAACTCTAGAGTAAAGTGAATTTGACCTCTATCAATAAAAATAAATAGGCTCAGTTTCTCTTGGGAGTAAATCTTAAGCTATTCTTAGATTTGATCATTACAACAATCAACCATCAAAGGGTTCATGTTTGTGGGCTCTTTCCGAGTGATGATGGAGGCTGTATTCATATGGCCTTTAGTTTGAACAAGATTGACAGTATGAGATCAGAGCCAGTTGGGTTAAATCACAAACTAAGTCAGAATTTCCTTTATAGTACTACAAAGAATTATACCAGAAAGCCTAAGCCTTCTAATCTTCATAAAAACATTATAAAACACATATTTTTTAGTGTTAGGACTTTAATAATTTCAAGACAAGAATGAAATTATCAAAATTAGAATCCTCCCATGTAATTTTTTTATTTCAATGTAATTCTTTAAAATTATACTTACTATATCTCATCCTTGATGTCATTATTTTTAAGGGGATACTATTTATTTTAAATATTATCTGTAGAAGTAGTTTTGTGAAATAATTTTGATCTTCAAAAACCATTTACTAAAAGTAATCCAGTATGATTCAACCAATAAAATTTAAATCTTACATTTATCTTTAACATGCATCAAGAAAAAGAGTGACTAAAAAAAGAGATGTATTTAAATAGTAGATTAAAGCAAGTGTTTATACTTAATAAATACTCAGCCGGAGAAATTATAGTGAGCATATTCTATTCTTTTCAGCTAAATACTAGATAACATTTGCAGAACTGATTTCTAATGTGCCCTCAAATTTCATCACGCATAACACTGTGAGAAATAGTCAAATAAAAAACAATGTTTGTGCTCATTTTAAAATGATCGTTTATTTTCTTTGTGTATCCTTCATAAAGTTTCCAAGAGAGAAGTTCTCTTTGAAGCTGAGCAAGAGGGAAAACTTTGATTCTCCTTAGGAACAGGAATATGTCCCTTATTTGGATAATGACTATGAGGCTTACCTGTACTTTCCTCACACACACTTGTGAATGTGCAAGTGTGCATGCGTGTGTGATGAGTCCCAGGAAGCTAAATCCATGCATGCTATACAATCATGTTAACTAGACTCACCTTCCTTCCAAAGGCTTGGCTTTCTATTTTCATTTTATTTATGTTATTGCATACATTTTCTTTATGCAAGCCATTGGGATATACTTGGAAAGAACTGAATACCCAGGTTGATTGTAACAGAAAAAAAAATAAGTCCTGTTTTAACACATGCTAGTTTTCTTCAGAGGCCCTCACAGAAAAACTTGCTTGTTTTCTAAAATAAGTATAATCAGAAGAAGAAAGAAAATTAAATAATCAGATAAGAAGAAAGAAAATTAAAATATATATCATAATCTTCAGTAAACTGATTAATTATATAAATAAATTAGTAAAATGTTCTTTCATATGCCATAAGGGAATCTACCAAAGTGTCACATTTTTGGTAAAATAATATAGTTCTAATATGTGGCAACAAAGTTGCAGAAAAATCTAACAGTCATAGTGCATACAACAATGTCCCTGAGTAAATTTCTGTGAGACCCAGAAATTTTTTATTTATCTATTTATTTGAATGCAGCAATTTATGAATATAATTTGTCAATTATTCTGTAATTCCCTTAATAGTCTTCCTGAAAATTTCAACAGCTCTAACAATTAGCAAGAATAATGTAATAAATCAGAAGCCTTATGGCTCATCTAAATAAATAACTTTTTCTCTATAAAAGATCATGTAAAAAGATTAAAAGCCAAGCCATAGACTGAAAGAAAAGATTTTCAAATCACATAGCAGATTAACAACTAATATCTAGAATCTATAAAGAACACTCAAAACTCAACACTAAAAATCCCCAAATAGTCCAGCTAGAAAGAGGAAAAGATAAACAGACATTTCATCAAAGAAGACATGCCAATTGCAAATACATGATAAGATGTTCAACATTTGTCATCAAAGAAATGTAAAATAAACAAAAAACACATATGAGAAAGGATAAAATGAAAACTAGTGGCAACAACACACAGTACTGGTGAAAATGCAGAGAACCTGGATCATTCTTATATCGAGAGTGGGAATGTAAAATAGTAATATCACTCTGTAAGTGTGTGGCAGTTTTTCATAAAATTAAACATACTGGCCATATACAGTAGGCAGAATAATGTCAACCTGTCCTTGCTCCAATAAGAGATATCCAAACCCTAATACCCAGACCCTGTGAATACGTTACTTTAATTGACAAAAGAAACTTTGCAGAAATGATTAAATTAAGGGTCTTGAGATGGGAAGATTGACTTAGATTATCCAGCTAGGTCCAATATGCACACAAAGATCCTTATAAAATAAAGAAGGATGTGGGACAAATCAGAGAAATAGACATGATCACATCTAAATATCATCTACTCACCTATTAATGGAGGAGGTATCTTAGGAAGTTAATATTCAGAATGTATAACCCAGCAAATCTTTTAATATACCCTGAAATGGTTACAATGAATTCTCTAAAGGAGCTTGGGAAAAAAATGTTGGAGTCCCTGATTAAAAACACTATCCATTGCAATGATTTATATCTAATGCCTATCTTTCTAAGCTATATATCTACAAAACATATTTGTCACGTTACCAGGAAATATTATAACAATGCATGTTCACCAGTGACTGAAATGACATATGCAGATAAAAATAAAATCCTATTTAACCCTAAGCAAATTCCCTTTGGAATATTAATTTTTTTCTTGTTGATAGCATTGTTGGAATTTCCAAAGGGTCATTTTAATCAGAATGATTTTGACCATGCATCTAAATTTAAATATAGGTTCAACAAAACCTCAAAATCTGAACAAATTAAAAATTATATGTGTGCTCTTAAATTGATTTTACATTTGAAAACTAAAGAAAAAGTATCTGAAAATGTGTAATCTGGTTTAAGAGCCAAATAAGAGGTTAAAAATTAAATAAGAATCTTTTGTGAGTCTAACAATCTACCACTGGTGAAGTAGAAGATATATAGTTTTAAGTTGGTTATTAAATGGCAACACACTAAAATAATATAGTCTTTCTAAATTATGTTATTATGTCATGCATTTTGGTTTGGGTTCATATTCATAAATAGCAGTATAACTTTAAACAATTTTAAAATAATAACTCTGATTATGTTCTAAATGTTGGCTGCGAGTAGAAAGTAATCTCAGCTTAATTAGCTGCTTACTTATATATGCTAAATTAGAGCTACATTACAAAATAAAAAGCTTTAAATTATATAGTGAAAAAATCTCCAAACATAATTACTAGAGTCTCTATAGGCAGATATAATTATTATGGGCTGAATTCTTTCTTCAGCTTCAATTTTGCATCTCCCACAGAAGGCAAAAGATGCAAAATGCATACATATCTAAGGGCTGAATATCAATGTACTGGGAATACTTCTGGGCAATGTCCAAGCACTAATGGAGGATACACTGAGAAAGCTTAAAATAAACATTTTTCAACTATATATAACAAAACCAACTTAAGACACCATCCATTCCTTTTAGGAGCAGTCATCCGGGATGTTCAATGTTACCCATGATTTCCCAACCAACCCACTGTCTGCTCTTGAAGAACGTGTTTAATTAGTTTATGTCTAACTTTATGTGTTTGTGAAAAGGAGATAATAACTATTCATTTATCTCATGGGATGTTTGGGGTATTCCTGACTGTAAAATGCAGAGATTTGTGGGTACAAGTTACAGATCAAAGTGCAGAATGGGGAGCACACCTGATGGTATGACTCTGTTCTGTGTCTAGAACACTGCAGCTTGTAGAATGGCACTCATTGCTTGTTAACAATTGCATTTAGGATAACCATCAGAGTTATTTAAGGATTTGCGCAAGATGAAGAAACAACTATATTCTGGTGTATATAAATTATCCAACTTCTAACACTACCTCAATGGATTTTATTTATTCCAAAAAATAACAGCATACTCAAAGACAATAATTTGAGCAATGTATATGGTTGAAAATAAAATGTAAAGCATATTGGTCAAAACCATGAGCTCTGGAGTTATGCAGCTTGGGATTCAATCTTAGCTCTCCTTTACATATGACCTTGGGAAAATTACTTTGCCACTCTGCCCCAATCCATAAGAGAAAAGTAATAGAAGTGAAACTAGACTCATAAGAGTTTTGTTAAGATTAATGAAGTAACCCATATAAAGCACTTATCATAATGCCGAATGATCATATGTGGTATTTGTCATTTAATCTTTTAATTTAAGTCTGTTATTGAATAACTACTATATGGCAAACATTGTTATACATATATGGATATGTGTGTGTATGTGTGTGTATATATATATATATACACACACACACATACACACACATCTACATGATAGAGTGGTATACAAGCTTACAAGGAGCTCACATTCTAAGAGAGAGACAGAAAAAGAATTGAGGGAGGGTTTTCAGGAACATCTCTAAAGGACACATGGATAAAACCAAGGGAGAGTGGGATCAGGGGTGGGAGGTGGGGATGGCTGGGGTCGGTGCGGGGGAGTGGTGGGGGGAAATGGAGACAACTGTTCTTGAACAACAATTTTTTAAAAGTAAATAAGTAATGTAAGCAGAATAAGACATTTTGGCATAATATTTATAAAAATATTTTATAAACATAGGTAATAAAACCTGTTAACATTCTCGAAAATAAAAAGAATAAGACAATACATGAGCATAGTAGTTTCCAGATGATGATAGCTGGAATGTACCATACAGTTTTGTTGTAGATATATACAACAAAAGGTTGTGTCCCTCAAAAGATATGTAGACATCCTAACCCCTGGTAGCTGTGAATGTGGCCTTAGAGCCACTTAATGGCAGAGATATGTTCTGAGAAATGCACTGTTAGGTGACTTAATCTTTGTACAAACATCTTAGAGAGAGAGAGCCCTTATACAAACCTAAGTGGTATAGCCCACTACTGTAATGTTATGTGCTATATTCGTATATGGCAGCTGCAGTAAGTTTGTTTATACCAGCATCACCATAAACACATGAGTGATGTTGATGTTACAATGGCTACAATGTCACCAGGTGATGGGAAATTTTTAGTTCCATTATAACCTCATGGGACCACCATTGTATATGAGGTCCATTCCTGACCAAAATGTTATGCTGAGCATGACTGTATTGGGAAATAAAATCTTTGCAGATGTAATCAGGTTAGGATGAGGTCATACTACATTAGAATGGGCCCTGGTCCAAAATGACTGGCCTTAGAAAAAGGAGATGGAGATAAGGAGAACATGATGTGAAGACAAAGAGATGGATAGAAACAGAAAGAATAGAGCCAGGTGAAGAACTGAGGCAGAGACAGGAGTTACACTGCTGCGAACCTAGGGATGCCCGGGGCTACCAGAGTTTGAAGAAGGAAGGAAGGACCCCTCTCTAGTGGCTTCAGAAGGAGCAAGGCTTCTACATTTCTTATACTATTCTTACCCTCCCCCTGTCTATTTTCTAGTATAGGAAATGTAGAAGCCAAAGAACTCATATTAGAACCCATGGACATGAACTAAAGGTGGGGAATATGGGTGGGAGAGGGTGTGCAGGGTGGAGGGGAGTGAAGCAGGGGAAATGGGGCAACTATAATAGCATAACCAATATAATATATTTTTTAAAAAAGAAGGAGCATGGCTTATAGATGCCTTAATTTCAGACATCTAGGCTTCAGACCTGTGAGGCAATAAATTTCTGTTGTTTTAGATCACCCAGCTTGTGGGTAATGTAGTATAGCAGTGGAAGGAAACTGATACAAGTTTTAAAGGAAATAATCTTGTGATGCAATTGTTCTAAGGTTGTTCACATTGAGAAGAAAAATCCAAGGTAATAGAAAAGCTAAAGATTCCATTACAAAGGGAAAATGCAAAAGGACTATCCTGGAAGAGACAAGAGGACAGGACCAGGAGGAGTGATAATGTGCTGATCACTTTCTCGCAAAACCACTCGAATGCTATGTCCTTGGGCCCCATAAACAACGTCTAAAAATGTAGTCCCCGAGTGTGGAGCCTAGGATTTTGCTATTGTGATATAATCACACTAAAGAAAAGCCAATCTACTCACTTATGCATGCAATTTAAAAAATCAAATAACAAGCAACCCCCTTTTCCCTAAAAAAACCCATACATCAAACTTATATAAATATAGAGAGCAGTTTGGTGGCTGCTAGAGGCAGAGAAGGGGGAGTTTGGGGAAGTGGATGAAATCAGTAAAGGGGTCAAAGGTACAAACTTCCACTTGTAAAATAAACAATCTATAGAAATGCAATGTACAGTATGATGACTGTAGTTAATAATACTGTGTTGCATAAAGAGTGGATCTTAAAAGTTCTCATCACTAGAAAGAAAAAAGGTTCTGTGGTTATGTATGACGATGGATGTTATCTAGACTAACTGTAGTGACCATTTCTCAATAGATATAAATATCAAATCATTATGTTGTACTCCTGAAACTAATGTGCTGCATCTCAATGATACCTCAACTAAAACATAAATTTAACTTAATTAAAAAGAAATAACCATCTAGACTATAGGTAGTTAAATCATGAAAATCATAATTTTAAAATTTAAAAAAAGCTCTGGTATGTGGAATTCAGACAATCTTAGATTTGTTTTGGAATTGTAAAGTATTAGGAACCCAGTGAGATCGGGCCCCATGAAAAACTGAAACTGATTATGTGTTTGGCAAACAGCTGCAGTACGAGCCATGACTTTGAAATGCTTTTCTGCTCTTAAACAGAGGTTTTTGCCTCTCATTTCATTATTTTCCTTTTGTATAAGGCATGAGAGTTGCTTTATATTTGTTTCCCAAAGTGGATTATTTATCTGGCTCCAAGTAAAGCTTCTTCATTTGTTATTTCTGTTCTTTCTCACCCCAGCCCTTCAGCTACTCAGACTCAATCATAGATCTGTCTTTGATTAATCCTGTTCTTTCCTATATATGCCAAATTCATCTCAAACCTACATATTTACAAGTCTCCCAGGTGAACACAAGACTTGTTCTCAGGTGAAACAGAAAGACCTAGGGAGTGTACAGTACTTGTATCTTCTTGGGCTCAACTCTCAGCATTTCTGATTTAGCCCATAAATCTGGGACCTGCAGGAAGCACCTCATCTGTTTCTGAGTTAGGAGCAACTTGCACATGCTTTCCAGAAACATTCCCCAAAGTGAGGAGTATTCCCTGTAAGCCTGAAATGATTGAGTCTGATAAAGCAGATATGTCAGTGAAATCTTTGACAGCATTAAGAGCTATATCTTACCCAGATCAAGAAAGGTAAGTTTCTATCCCCTTCAACAGCCACCTAAAGAACAGTGACCATAGAGATCCATATCAAGGCCTATGGGAAGATATCCTACACAGCCTACATATCCTGACCTCCTATACAACATGCCTGCCATAAATCATTATAGCCTCTTTTTAGCATATTGCAGAAACTGGCCATTCTGGATCCTGCCTAGGCCTGGGGCAGCTTGCTGATGCTGACCAGTTCCTGTAAACTGACATTAAAGATATATATTGGGACCACCAAGAACACTGCCTGCCCATCCACAGTCTTCTCCCCCTGATTTCTTTCTTCTGCTTTCCCTCTCCTTCCTGATAAAAAGGACTGGAGTGAGATGTTAAGATGTGCTTTGGGACAAGAGATCCCCGTCTTTGCAGGTGGCCAGCACTTGAATAAAACCCCTTTCCTTCTCACCAGCACCTGTCTCACAAGTTTAGCGTTAGTGGTGGCCGGCAGCCCGACCTGCATTAGGTTACAAAAACACAAATGGTCTATTGACTTGTACCAAATCTAGCAGGAAAATCTCATTGTTTGTTTATTGTAGTGGATTCTAATTTCCCATGTTTTATCAAAGTTTAAAATTTGAAATTAAAGTGCTAACATCAAATAAAAATATGTGAGAATTGCAAAAATGAAAATAAAACAAATTAGCCATCAAATCTATCATATTAAAAATACTTGCAGTTCATATGAAAAAAAAC
This sequence comes from Tonatia bakeri, assembly GCA_004024845.1. Lineage (NCBI taxonomy): Eukaryota > Metazoa > Chordata > Mammalia > Chiroptera > Phyllostomidae > Tonatia > Tonatia bakeri. The sequence goes on from PVIA01007850.1 coordinate 13,423, forward strand.
AAATATTAAGTAAAATATCACTAATGCCCCTTTGATGAAACAGTAGCATAATATTAGAAATATCATTTTGTCATTTTCTTTTATCAAGTAAAAATATGGTAACACCAGTCATAATGTTTATTTGAACATAATTGAAATTCCCTGCTGGTACTGCAGACAGATATGACTCGTGAGAAGGTTAAACTGGCAAGATATGGAGAAAAAAGTTGAAATCATGCCATATGAACTGATGTATATGTCCAAACAAGGACTTGTAAGTTGGGTGTCTTTATTTCAACCTAGAAAAATGTGGATTTTAATTCTGATTTTATGCCAGATACCTTCTTCTAACAATTTATTTAAAAATATTGGCTAGATTGTGAAAATTAAGAAACTATGAATGTTTCAAACACTAGGAAAATTAAACCTTACACAATTTATGTTAGTAAATTATATTCTATTTATAACAATGATTCTGCTGTAGAAGTACTTATCAAACTTTTCTTCTGGAATGCCATGGATAACAGCATGGTACTGGGAGCACAGGGGAAGGCCTCTGAGGCAGCCCAGGGAGGCTTTGGGGAACAAGCTAGTGGCAGCAACACATTACCCCAGTAACCATCCTGGGGTAACAGCACATCACTACACATTCCCTGACCCCAAGCGGAGACATAGCAGGAAGAAGTCATTGGGGGAGGGAGGTCTGTGAAGAGCTAGTGAAATGTCTGGACAAAGGAAAAGCCCTCCTACCCACTTCCAGTTTCTGATGGGAGGGGAAACCACAGGTCACAGCAGCATGTATATGGTTAACATGGCAGCAGGGAGAGGTGCAGACCTGCCAGTCTAGCCTGGAAAAAAAACGAGATTGGCTGGGGTGCTCGATGCTTCCAGAGAACATGTAAGTTTGGTTTGGGAGATTTAACACAGGGAAGGGAGAAACACATCCATTTTTTATCTACTCCTTGCTTGCCCTGTGCAGGCTGGCTCTGACTGAGGCTGAGTAGTGCCTGATGGGCAATGTCCTGGGGACAAGTGCATCAGTGGTGGTCTGTAGGATGTTGTGGCATCTTCCACTTCTATGCATATGGTCCTGGATCACATCCTCTTCTTCCTCTGGGATGCTTGGCATGGATGGGCAGGCCAGTGAGCTTGTAGACTGGGGCTCTGGAAGTCACGTAACCAGGAGGCAGGCCCTAGGCCCCCATAAGGAGAAGTGGTGGCTGTGACAGGAGGTGTGGGCTGTGCATGCAGACTCCGGAAAGGATCCTGAAGCTTGACATAATGGGAAAAGAAGGTGAGCTGTTTGGAGGATGGCTCAGCTGCAACCTGTGGTTTCACAAAGGATGACATTTTTAAATGGGAGAAGGAACTCTGGGCACAGTCTTGGATTGGTCTGGAGAGGGTGGCAGGGATTTTTTCTGGGTGTTCTAGAGGGGGTGGGCTCTGAGGCAGAAGCCTGCCACTCTTCTAAAATTGTGTAGCTTTTGAATAAAAGACTCCTTTTCACCAAACCTCTGCCTCTAGAGTTTGCCTATGGGCTGTGGGCAGCAGAACCCCATTTCTGTTCGGTAATACTATTAAGAGTAAAAGAAAATAAATTTGCATCCCAGAGATCTATAAGACAAAGTGCCGTGCTGTAACCTAAGCAAACATATTTTTGAGTCCAGTGTTAAAGATAAAAACACCAGGATAATTTTAGACAGTAATTCATGCTTAATAAAAAATGATAAATGTTTTTTTATCTCAAATTATCTAGCAACTTTAATAATCTTAAATACCAGCTGCTTGGTAAAAGAAGTATATGTATTTAAGAAATACTTTGTGTATGACTATAGCCTTTTTGACATTGACTGATGAACTATGCATATATGATGTATAGCCCTACACATACCATTCCCAATAAAGCCATTTGGGAGCAGGGCTTGGGGCATTCTCCACTAGAGGGAATTGCTACCCTCTTTCCCACCAGAACAGCAATATTGTGTCCAGGATGACTTATTTACCACCTGTGGTGGACGGGAGGATTCTGCTGGGTGGAGTTCCTTCCACACAATGATATATTCCTCACTTCTGTCTGAGAACTCACCAGTATGATCTTTAACATCCATGTTTCTACAAATATTTTGCTCTTGATTATGTACATCTTGTATAAGAAGACAGTGGCTTTATTTCCAGCTTTCCTCTTTCCTTTCTAAGACTTCACCACAATCATATTTCATGACCATGTTTCTATCAACGGTGCCTTTATGAATCTAGACTCTGCCTAGCATGTACATCAAAATTCCTCCAGCCTCTCTACCCATTTCCTAGTTCCTAAGTGATTTCTACATTTTCAGGTATTTGTTAACACCAGTCTGCTCAAGCTAATATAATATGCAGTATATATAGTTCCCATGTCTAAGAGTGCTAGTCTAGTCTATGACCAAGCTTGTATCTAAGACAAACCCAAACTTGATGATTGACTCAGTTTCTCAGATTTTAGGATGCATTTAGTCCATGCGGTTTGGTGACTAACTAGGTTCCACTCTAGGTGTGATGGCCTCTGCTAGCAACATTTTTTTTTCGTTTCCCTGGCTGAAAAACATCCTTAAAGGGTAATGTTTTGCCAATGTGGAAGAGGTGAGGAAAAAAATTGCAGAAGCACTAAAACACATCAAAATCAACAACATCAAAACTGTTTTGAGCAGTAGAAAAAACATCTCAACAGGTGCATTGTATCAAATGGAAAGTACTTTGAAGGTGATTGAAGTTTAAACATGCGAGAATAAATAAATTTTTTAATAAATAAATTCTGGAGTTTTGGGGGTCCCCTCTCATATTATTCTATCACTGCTATAATGAGTTACTGTAAATTTAGTGGCTTAAAACCATACAAATTTTTTAGAGTTTTGAAGATTAGAAGACTGACAGAAGTTTCATTGGGTTAAAATCAAGGTGTCAGAAAGACTGTTCATTTTTTGGAGGTTCCAGGGAGGATCTGCTTTCTTGCCTTCTCTAGCTTCTTAAAGCAATTCATAGCTCTTACTCTGAGCAGGAACCTAGATATTATACTTATGAAAAATGACATAAATAGAGTCATTTCAAAATGCAATTGAAGTCATCATCCCAGAGAAATTGCCTTGTACAGCTTACTCCTGAAACCTTTGAAATGTTTGAATTGGGAAAATAACCTTTAGACTGGACCAAACCAACATTACATTCCAAATAACTGTTTGTAAAGCTAACAGGAAAGCAGACATCCTGACCATCAGTGCTGAAAGTTGAGAACATTCTTTAGAACTAGCACCACCATGTATAGCTAAATAATAATGTAGTTCATTTGGAACCTATAGAAATTCCTCCTTTGGCTTATTAGCACCGATAGAAATTCCTTCCTTCTATTCATGTAATTATTTCCCTTCTCTTCTTATAAATACCCCTTGCCTTCTCCTCATAATTGAAATACTATGTTTCTGCCTGTTTCAGTGCCTCCCAGAATTGCAATGCTTTCGGTCTCACACTTGTTGCCTCTCACTTTGGCTTTTTTATTATTAGGTTAACAGAAGGCAAAAATAATATTCACCCAGAATGGGCTGACTGATTCCTTACACTACTGCTGTAGACTCATCACAAAAACTTTTGAATACAAAAATAATTTCTATATTAAATGTATTGGTTAATATTATTTTTGCTATCATAAATATAAATATGACTCATACTAACTTTCTGTCACTGTTGATTGAAGAAGTCATATATAGTGTATATATATGATGTATACACTATACAGTGTATAGTGTATATGATGTATATATATATACACTATATATATATAATGCATGTATGCATATACACACACAGCATATTCCTAAAATATAAGTGGGTGGCCACTAGGTTGTGGAAGAAAAATTAGGCGAGGCAGTGCATAAAAATTTTATCAGTTAAATAGAAATGAATAGCAAAATAGAGACATGTCTTCAAAGTTATAGTCTAAAAATATATATATTTTGCTAGTAATGACAGTCTACAAATACTCTTTCATTGGAAAGAAATGGTGTATTGGAGAGCCAAGGACAGCAAATGAACATTTAAGGGAGGTTGTGTAATGCATTGGTGTTAGAGACAGACGTGATTTCAAACTGCATTTCTGCCCATATTAGCTGTGTGATCTCAGGAAAGTGACATGAACCCCTTTGCATTTTGTCTCCTTACCATTAAAACAGACATCATGGACAGTGGTTTTCTTTTATTTAATTTTGCCTCCCATTGTCCATTTCCATGTTCTTTAGTGAACATATTTCAATATTCCTGTTGAAAACTTATTTCCCCTTTTACTCTAGATGGTTCCAAGTGATCTGACATTACTCCTTTCAGGAAACCTTGATTTGGTTAAAGTAGTGGTATACTCCACCTTCCCCATTGCAGAGTTTGGTTCAAGGTAGGTACACGGGACATCTGGAAAGACATTAGCTGTGACTTCTTGGAATGAAGCCTTTCTGCATTTTCAGTATTTTGAAGGCATGGGTTTGTTTTCTCTGTAACTACAACCATCTTGCAACCAAGAGGAGAGAACCTGATAAGCTAACGGCAGCCACTACCAAACGCCTCCCTGGACAACACAGCCAGGAGACATGTCTTTGCCCATGTGGGCCCAGAATGAAGTTATGCTACAAGCCCCTTGTTTAAGCTTGCTCAATTTCAATTTTCTGTAAGTTGCAAAAGGATATTGTAAAACTAATGTACTTGGCACATAGTGCTTTGGTAATAATACGTATCTCAGGGTAACTAGCACGTGAACAGCTTAGACTACAGAAAGTTTCGGTGATTTCCACTAACAGTAATTCTCCTCCAGCATGCCTTTAAATTTAATTCAACTCAGCAAGTACTTACTCATTTATTTATTAACTCAACTGATATTAGGGAATCTATTATGAACAAGGCATTATGCCCAGGACTGTCGGTTATACTGACAAGTATAATAATGGTTACTTCAGTATTGCAGCTGATAATAAGGAGAGAACCCAGTACTTTAGCAAAATTAATTCCTTGTAATCTACCAAGGAGACAAGGATTTTAAAAATTGTATAAACAGTGTGATTATGTGCCAAACCATGTAGTACCTAGGCAAATGAGTAGCATAGATGATCCACTAAAGAATAATACACAGTAAAATGAAATATATTCTAGAGAAAAATGCTGGGGTATTAAATTTTATTAGATAATAGTTTAAAAACTAAGTATGTGAGAAAAGAATGTCTAATAGCCCAAATATACAATTTCTTATCCCTTCCTTTTAGTCCTTTTTGTTTTTCATTATATTTGTTACTTCTTTCCTTAAATTATTTTGGGTTGTTAATTTTGCTTGAATACACCAACAGCTTGCTATACTAGGGTCCTTGGGACTCTGTGTCAGAAGAAAACAGTGTTAAAACAGGAGTCTTCAATTATTTCTAACAATGAACACTTCTGGAAGGAGTTCAAGGAAAATTTATGCAGGATCACAGAGTTTCTGTGATCAAAGAGACTTTGGGGGCCATATATCCACATCTCTGGATTATTATTTACAGTGAATTTCACAAAATAACAGGTAGAGTTATTGAAAACAATTTCTTTAGTATGTAAGAAAAAATAAGGTTAGACTATGGAATTAGAGTTATGGAAACATGTTTTGTAGGCAGAGACTAATGTGTAAATAACCTTTAAAAAATGACATGAGATGCCTCTATAAAAATCTGATACTATAATAACTGATTATTTTTATCCAAGGGCAAAGATGGAATTCAAAAAAATCTCTACACCTTCCTTGCTTTTATTTTAAAATGCCCCCAACTGTTAAAAGATTCTGAGAGTGATCTGTGAAAGAATGAGCTAGGACCCCTGTGTGGGAGGTGGGGTTGAATAAAGGTGCACAGCACACGTCATCTGCGGACTGCTAAGTGAGCGGGCATGAGGAGAGGCTGACTGATGGAGGTCACAGAAAACCTGTGGAGATGCACTTAGATACACTTCTGTGAGTCTGAATTGTGTTCTCAGCCTGAGGGTGGGAGTGAATATGAGTCCAATGGTCTGCTTCCAAGGACTCTGCTCATCTTTTGTTTTTTTTGTTTTGCTTTGTTTTGGCTCTAGGGTCTCCAGCCTCTGGAACCTATTACAGAAGTCTTAATAGAGAAGATTTTTTTCTTGCTCTTTTCAGCCTCTTAAGTTCAAAATAATGACCCTCTTTTCTCCTTTGTGGGAACACCTGTTAGTTGAATTTTACTTTCCTTTTGGATAGCACTTGGCTTATTGTAGGTACTTTTATTTAAGTGTGTTGTAATTTATCACATTTTGCAGAACTTTTTATATGTTGCCATTTACTTCAAACATGGAAGATGAAGTACCAACCTTCTTCCTCCTACTATCCCCAAATCCATCATTCTATAATATATTTCCCATTCTGGCCCCAGATTAAGCTGTGGTTAAAATCTCTAATTATATCCTGAGAAGTAATATTGAAACTATCCTGTAAATTTATGTCAATTGCTATAGACAGAATGTTCCCATGCCCACAAATTGATATATTGAGATTCTAATCCCCAGGGTAATGGTATTTGGAGATGGAGCCTTTGAGAGACAATTAGGTTTACTTGAGGTCTTTTCAATGCCCTTAGGGGAAGGTGAAGAGCCCAGACCTCCTCCCATCTCCATCTTCTGCAATCCAGGAAGAGGGCCTGTACCAGACACCAAATCTGCCAGAACCAGTATCTTGGACTTCCCAGCCTCCAGAACTGTGAGAAATAAATGTTTATTGTCTAAGCCACCCAGTTTATATTTTATCATAGCAAGCTCAAGTTGACTAAGGCACCATTAAAAAAAATCTATTAAAAAAACACACGGGTTTATATAGTCTCTCTAAAGCATAACTGCCTAACCATGGGCCAGGTCTCAAGGGTTAAAAATTATGCTAAGGTGAAGGAAGACAGAAAAAACCTGAACTTGAATCTAGTCTCTATTATTTATTTGTTTTGGTACCCTGAAGAAATTCTTTTACTTCTCTGAGCTTTAATTAATGCATCTCTAAAACTTGCTTATAACATCCACAGAGTCAAGGGGGTATTGTATGTGCTGTCTCATCGATCTCTCTGCAGTGGTTCATCTCTCTGGCTTGCTGGAAAGCTCCCCTCTCCTTCATAGCTTGGGCAGATCCTCTCTTGAGTCTGAGTCCCCATCAAACTACATCCTTCCCAGGTAGAGCTGAACTATTTTTAGTTTAAGAGTTCTATAAAATACTCATTGTGTGCCTGCATGTGACAGGACTCTTCCAGGTCATTGGCATTCATCAGTAAATAAAATAGAAGGAAAAATAATAAATAAAGCAATAAATAAATAAAGTCCTGACTTTGTCATGGTTTAATCTTATATTTAGATAATTACTTCCTCTCTTAGCAGCTCCCAGGTACAAACCTTATGATCGTTCTAAGGAATAAATGCGATCATCTTTGCGATATTGTACCTAGGAACTAACAGTATGTGTTGGCTCACTTTCACTGTGCAAAAACCCCTGTTTCCTTTAGAAATTATTCAACTTCAGAAAACCATTATCTATGTATGGTCTGTCTTCATGTAGGTTTCCTTAGAAGCAGACCCCGATAAAAGGATTTGAGCATAACAGAGTATTTAGGAGGTGGTACTAAGAAAAATGATCAGAGAGAACAGAGGTGACACAGAGAAGACAAAGACACAAATACAGGGTGAATTATCAAACATATTACTGATCTGGACAATTGCAGTTAAATCTCACCGGGAAACTCTGGGTGCCAGTATGGAAAGCCCATCTCAGAGCTAAATTATTGACACCCGTGCTGCTGTTAAGCAATTGTTTAAGGGCTTCCCATAGAGGGAATTAATTCCCTGGTGCTTTGCAACCACTGGGGAGCCCTCAGGCAAAGGTGTAGGCTGATTGGGATTTAGACCCAGAGGTGGCACTTTATCGAAGGGATCTGCATAGGCTACTAAAAGCTTGTGGGACATGAATCTTAGATAACATTTCTTGGAAGGAAAGAATGACTGTTGAGAGTGTTAGCTCCTTAATGTAGATCTAGGTCAAATTTGCTCTGGAATTCAGAATGAAATCTGATTTATCATTCTATTTGTTCCAGGAATTCATCCTGGCTTTCTTTCTGTCTAGTTAGTTTATGTTTCTAGCTGTTCTTCTTCATCGATCCTTATAACCCTTGCCGTCTGCTCTGCCGGCTTCCTTCACCTGCCCCCACCAAACTCCCTTCGTCTTATAACCACAATATCACAGCGAACTCTGTTGGCTCAATCTCTAAACATTCTCAGTTTGTGATTTCAAGTCACCTCCAGCACAGCTACTACTTCAATAGCATGCTAACTAGTCTCTGTGCTTCCACTCTCGACCCTCCGGCTTGTTATTTGCCAAGAAGTCAAAGTTATCTTGTAACATTGTAAGTCAAATCATATTCTTGTATTCAAAACTGTCTTCTCGCACTGATTGTGAAGGTTTCTTGATCTGTATATTCATACAACCTTTAAATGCTCACCTCACACACACCTCCGCTTGCCCAGGCTAATGCAGCACTTGGGCTCCATGCTGTTCACATGGGGTACTCTCTCGTCTCACAGCCTCCACATTTCTTCATTGTTTCTGCACATATTGTCAAGAGGCCATGGCTGGTGGGCTCACAGCTGTACCCCCATGGACTGATTCAGAAGCTTTGTCACCAATCACAGCACAAGGTTCTGAGGGCCCTTGTTCTCCTTAAGTCAGGTCTCTGATCAAGTGTCGCCTCTGTAGACATGACTTTCCTGACCATTCTGTCTAAAATAGTACCCACAGCTATTCTTTATCTCCTCACTAAACTTTGTTTTTATAGCATTTTACACTATCTTCATATTTATACCAATTTATGATTATTATTTTAAATTTTAGTTTCATTGCTTGAACATAAGCTCCATGTAGGAAGGTACTCAGACACATTAGCAAGAAGCTGGGAAAATTTCTGGACAAGCAGAATGGGGAAACTAGACAAGAAAATTAAACAAGACCAAATAGTTTGAGCAAATTGCATCCAGCTGGTCAAGTGCAGGACCGTGTGTATCTCCCCTAACCAGGACACTTGAGAGAAAACAGTTTATAACTCCTCTCCCCAACCAGAGAATAAATGCAGTCTTGCTGGCCAGGCTAATGCAAACGGGAGAAATAACACCAGGACAAAGTGAGACAGCTTAGGAAGAAGCTGCTTGACTCCCCTTTCAGCTCTTTCTCCCAAGAGAAACAGCATGTCTGCACCCCCCCCTAGGAATTTTTCCCTCCTGAATGCCCATGTTTCCCCTATATAAACTTGCTTCTGAAAGCTCAAAGTAAGGTGGATGTAGGGTTTTTACCTGCTACTTTCTCAGATTGCTGGCCTCTTACATTAATAAGAGTGCAATTATAATCCAATCCCTGTCTCTTCTTTTTGTCGGAGCAGTGACAGACAGCATGAACTCCAGACTTTGTTGCCCTCCAGTTTCAGTATTTTATCTGCTTTGCCCACTGTTATATCCTCAGCACCTAGAATGGTGCTATATCAGTCGCATATGTCAAGTTATGCCACATTAACAAAAACAACTCCAACATTTCATGGCTTAACAGGATGAGAGTATCTCTCACCACAGTCTACAATGCAATGTGAATCTAAAATAAAGCTTTGTTCACCTTCACTCAGTCACACAGGCTAAATGGATGCCCCATTTGCCACATCCTTCAGGATCACTCTGACTTTTAAATCTACTCAGAAGTAACAGCAGCCATGACTCCCACTCACATTTTATTGGCCAAAATAAGTTGCATGGCAGAGGGCAGAAAAGTGTAATGTCAAATGTCATTGTAATAGTTTTAATAACCACTACAGTATTTAGCTCATATTAGTAACCAATAAATATTTACAAGATGAATAAAAATTGAGCATTTTTCATAACATCTTCCTAGGAACATAGCTAAATACACTACATTTAAATTATAAAATATTTTAATAGATAACCTCCACAAGAATAAGATTTTATCTGTTCTACTCAGATCCCTAGCACCTAGAATGCTCAATACATAAGCCTTCAATAAATTTTGATGAATAATTATATAATTAGGGTAACTTGGTGAATGTACAAATGTCCAATTGGCTGTGCTCTCAAAGATGAAAATTTAAAATATTTATGTATACATGCACACATATACACAAAGTTTTAAAATGTATACACACAGATATGAATAAGAAAGCATTTATAATTATTCATTTCACATGGGAAAGTATAATTTAGGAATATGGAAAGAATAATGTTCATGCTAGGATGCTTAAAAGTAGTTGTGTGTTGTCGGTTTACTCTCCCAGAATATATTTATGATTCTATTGATATAATTATGAAGACAACCCTATTTTTGATATGCATAATATATAAATACATATTTTGTGACAGTAAAAGTTTCCTTATAAAATGGGAAACTGGACTAAAAGAACGGTTCTTGAAGTGAAATCTTTTATGAATTGAAATTTATCACAGAAGCTTTCTAAAGTCTATGATATAAACAATTCTTATCAGTAGTTTCTTTACAAATCATGCATGCAAAATATGTAAACTTCAAATTTCCCTAGGGAACATCTTCAACCTGACAGAGCCAAAGAGAAAGACTGAGTAAGTCTATGGATCTTCACCAGGAAGCTAATATGAAGATCACAATTTCAGTCTTGCTCTAACTCATTCTTGCTCAATCTAAAGAATTACTTATTACTTTCATATTGAGAAGCTATATTAGAAAATGTAGCACATACCTTAAATCTAGATTATGGTAACATAAATTATTAATTAACCAAAGGTTTAATGAAGGAATAAAAAAATAATAGACATTCTAGAAAGACCAACTTCTGACAGGTATTTTCTAAGGGGCAGATTAGGATCTAATTGTGCACGTTGACTACAAACTATCACTCACAGACAGTATTTACTGAGAACTTCCTAACTGTCCAGTGTTGTTCTAGGCACTCACATTCTCATCAGGTTAATAAATAAGATACAATTATCATTCTATTACCAATGAGGAAGCTAAGGTATAAATGATTGAGTGACTGGCTTGAATACACAGAGCCAGTAACCGTTGGAACTCAGGCCTGTGGCCACACAGTTCGGTTTCAGAACCTGTGTGCTGGGCCATCCACTACACTGTGGCTAGTGCATTCCCTGAAAGGGCGGTTCATGTCAATATGTAAGGGATCCTACCACACAGTGAGCATCAGATCGAATGCTGCATGTTTTATATACAAGTTGCAGATATTGGAAATCTTAATACATATATATGTATTGTATGTTACTAATCAATATCTATCACTGAATGCCTGGTTTGTACATAACAGTACATGGGGCATTAGAAAGGAATTGAAAATGCTATCTAACTAAAGAGATATAGTAAAAATAAAAATGATATCTAACTGAATCACTAGAATTTTTTAATCAATCTATTATCTATAAAAATGTGTACCAGTGATGATTGAGAAAATGTAGTTGCCCATCAACTAATAAACAAGAAGTGGGAAGTTATATATATGTATGTATACACATATATGTGTATAAATTATTACAATACAAAATTATAAATAAGTGCTAAAACAGGCACATTCAAGTTAAAGCAGGATGAGGGTACTTCGCAGAGGAAGTTCCTTTGAGCTAATCTTGAAGAATGAGTCTGAGTACACTAGATAGAGAATTAAACACACACACATACATATAAACGTACATATACATATATAATATGCCTACATATATATTTACATATAGATGCAAATAGACATATATGCAGTTCTTTTTCTGTCCAGTGTATGTTCCTTCATCTCTCTCTATAAGTAGATGAATGTATCCATATATCTATTTAATTCATATGTATATAATTTGTAATTACATAGATACAAGCCTGTTAATATAAATATATAATATAGAAAATAATTAATATATGGATTTATATATGCAATACAGTAAGTCCTCAATATTGTCAATAGGTTCTAAAACTTTAAAAAAAACAAGGTATAAGAAAACCAATGTACCATAGGCTAATTGATATAAACAAGAGTTAAGTTCCTATGGCATTTCATCAATGATATAATGAAATGACTTTGAGTGAAATGATGTTATTTGATAATCTAATGTATGTATATAAATGTGTCAGGGTCTGATTTTAGCTGCAAATATCAGAAAATATAATTCAACAGTAATTGAAAGAAATCAGGGATTCAATTTTTATCCTTTAAGAAGTCTGGAGGAGGCAGGTGGCTCAGGGCTGGAACAGTCTCCCAAACGAATGAAACACAGGTGCCGTCTCTCTGCTAGGCCTTCCTCAGCACGGGGCTTTAGCTTCATATTTGTAGTCTTGAGGTCACAGATTGGTGGTTTCACCTCCAGCATTGAATTTTCATACCAGGCATAAAATAAGGAAGGACAAAAGAACAACAAACAACAAAAACAACAACAAAAGGTGGCTGTCCTAAAAGACTAACCCGTTTTAGAAAAAATTTTTGGAAGCCTCCCTGCTTAGATTTCATTAAGCACATCTGTCCCATGGCATCATCACCACCAAGGAATGCCAAACTAAATTTTCAGCTTAACATAATGCCTGTCTAAAATAACTAAGGGTGTTATTAGCAAGGAAGAAATGGAAAACAGTTTTGGGTAAAAAACTCAATATGTGTACCACAATAAAGAAGGGTCATAGAAAACTTCAATATGTTTAGAAGCCTTTGAAGAAAATAATCACCCATATTTTTATCACCTACAACTACTGGTAACAGAATAGTATGGACTGACCAGCATTATTTTCCTTGGTTCATCTACTTCATTTTTACTAATTTACAAAATGACCATAACATACTTTATTTAAATATTCACTTATTCAGTCTTTGGATTATTTCTAGTTTTTACCATTATAAGTAATGCTTACAATCATTATTTTAATCTTAAAGTGTTTATACTATTTTAATTTATATTTGAGGTAGATTTCCAGAAATAGAATTACTAGGTTGAAGGCTCTTAATATTTTTTTAATCCCGATTCTTACTGCCCAGCTACTTAACAACAAATTATTGCTAATTACTCTTACAATAGCAGCAAATACATTATGTGACCTATAACTAGATTAGATAGTATAATTCTGAACCCTTTTGAGTTTTGTACAGAAACATGACAACTTTATTATCTGTATTTTGGTGACTTAATATTTTTCCACTCTTAAATGTCTTTCTTAAATTATATATTCATTTCCCTTCCAATTTATTAATTTGACTCTTGATATCATTCTTAATAGTGTATAGTTTTGTGATATAAACTAAGACATTAACTTTACCTGTCAAAATTTTAGGCAAATATTTTGCTCTGGTTAATGGCTTTTTATATATGTATATGCTTGCAATGCTAAAAATGGAAAATTTTTGAGAAAACTGAACCAATATCAGAGATAAATCTCTGACATTTTAAAATGAAGTTACTTATACAAGGGGAGTTAAATGAGAAATTTAACACACAGTTAATAAATACCTGGATCAGATCTTTACCAAAAAAGCAGGAGAAGAAGGAAGAAATATAATATTTGACAGGAACTCCTAACTTTCCAAAGCCCTATTGAAAATAAATATATGGACTAGTATATATATATTTGTTTGTTTGTTTATTTATTTATTTATATACACACTGGTGGCTAGTATATGTATACTAGTGACTAGTATACTAGTGGACTAGTGACTAGTGGAATCTTTCATTTTATATATATGTGTGTGTGTGTATGTGTGTGTGTGTGAATCTTTCAATAGATGATAAGTTACTATACAAGTCTGTTAGGCCTGCTATAGCACACAGACTATGTGGCTTAAACAGAACAAATTTATTTTCTCACGGTTCTGGAGGCTGGAAGTCCACAAAGTGTCAGTTAGTGTGGTTTCCCCTGAGAACTCTCTTCTGGGCTTGCAGATGGCTGGGCTGCCCTCTTGTTGTGTCCTCACATGACCTCCTCTCTGGATATGCATCCCTGCTATCTCTCTCTCTTCTAGAAGAATACTAGTTACATCAGGTTAGGTCCCTCATTAAAATGACTTCAGTTAATCTCTTCAAACACCCTACCTACCTCCAAATACCATCCCATTTCAAGGGACTGGGAGTCAGGCCTTTCACATACAAATTTTGTAGGAGGCACAATTCAGTCCATAATAGATACTAAAAAAATTATGTCTATGTGTGTGTTTACCTATCATCTTTACATCAATTTCCATAATTAACAGACTCTGAAAATTGTATTACTTAGAGAATCTAATTCCAGGATTCTGTTAGATCACACCCTCAGAAATTCAAGATGCTAATCACAATATATTGAGGTTAAATTTATTTCATAATTTTAAAATCACTATTAATTTCTATAAATGCCTTTAAGTAGACCAGTATAGCAAATATATTGGTAACACATTTTGAACAAAACTATAAATATCCAATAATTATTACTTTTTAAAATATATATTTTAAGTAAAAATATCTAAACAATTAGAAATATATTAAAATCCAATATGATTGATCATTTACTAAAAATAACAGCATTCAAATTTAAAAGATGATTTTGATTTTTCTTTCTCTGAAACAAAAACATATATAATTACCTAAACTCATGTTATAATTTGTTCCTGTAATGCTACTGTGGTTATATTATTATTAATGCTAATAAACTGCCCTCAGTGACTAGTGGAAACTTTCATTACCCAAAAGTGAATAAATGAATTTTAAAATAGCCCTATATTAAAAAATCATGCTACAGTACATAAAGAGAAACCTCTTAGTCCTGTAATAATACCTGGAAATTGAAAGGTGAGACCCCAAATCTTGTCTTTTGTTATTACTTTATATTCTTTCATCTGTAATGCACATTGCTTTACTATACATTTCTTGCTTAAACATTACATATTTCAAATGCTCATTACCAAGCCCTACATTTTTTCCAGATGTAATGTGATTATATTCAGGTTGAAATATTAGCTATATAGCCCACTAAGGTACATTCTGAGAACCAAATTCAAAGGCATATACATATTCATGATTTCAACTACTCCTTATTTTACTGTCATATTGAATTTGATTAAAGATATTGCAATTTAAAAATAAAGTCACTATAGTCAAAACAATATTCTTACATTTTTTTTAAATAGAACATTAAATACAGAAGTGGCAAGTTCTTTTTCATGGTTTTGTGTATGATTTGGCAACAGCCATCATTTCAGCTTTACAACAAAGGAGAAATCAGTAATTTTGCCCTCATCCATTGCTTACTTATATTTCATCATTTTTACCTTTCATAATTAGAAAGGAGTTCTTTACACTGGCAGCATAATTGAAAGGTTGAGGGAATGTAAATGCTGCAGAATCCTCAGAGATTTAGCAAGTTCCAGAGCGTATTCCTGGCTCCACTGCTCACTCAGCTGTATTAGTACACACAGAGTACCGAACCACTCCAGTTCCCAGCGTCTTCTCAAATGGGGACAAAGCCTTTCCCTTAGGGTTGTGAGAACTGAATGAAAATTCTCAGCACAGAAAAATCACTCAATGAACAAGGGCTTTAAACAATGATTTTTCTGAAAGGAGGTTATCTAAGCACTGTGAGCACAGGCATGAATCACATAAGGAGGTTTTGGTTAACTACTCACAGACTGAAGATATGAGAGCAGTCCCATAAGATTGTAATGGAGCTGAGAAGTTCCTATTGCCCAGTGGTGTAGCCATCACAGTTTTGTAGCAGGACCATTACTCACTTGTTAGTGGTGCTGCTGGGTGGAAAACCTTCTGCGACACCCGTGGTATAAATGTACAGCACATACAGTTATGTACAGTGCATAATACTTGATAATGATAACAAGTGACTATGTTACCAGTTATGCATTTAATATACATGTTATTGTTATGTTAGAGTATAATTTTTCTACTTGTAGGAAAAGTTTGCTGAAAAAAACATATGCCATGTTACTCCAGCAGCTAACTCCTGCATCTCATGTTTACTATGTCTCTTAGTTGAATCATTTTTTTCGTGCTTGATTTAACCTTGTGTTGTTTTGTACAGGAACACGCTGTGCAGGCTTGTAGCCTAGGAGCAATAGGCTCCACCGCACCGCCTAGGTGTGCAGTAGCCTACACCATCTAGGTTTGTGTAAGTGCACTCACTCTATGGTGTTCGTGCGATGACAAAATTGCCTACTGGCACATTCTCAAAATGTGTCTCTGTCATTAGCAGCACATGACTGTATCGAACCTTTTCTGCTCTGATTATTTTTCCTGTCAGTGCCATCAGGCTAATGAAGAAAGAGCAATCAATCCAAATTAATTAATTTAAGATATCAATTATTATCTTTCAGAACAGTCAAATGAACTGATTAAGATAATTCTATATTATATTGCTATTAAAGCCTATTATGTACATTCTGGTCTTTTATAATGGCAGCAATTTTCTACTATGCTCAGTAGTAATTCAATGAAGATACATGTTAGATTTTTACAAATGTTAATGTTCTAATTTACAATTTAAATGGAAATTTAATAAATACTGTTTTGAAATCAAATTTGCATAATCTGTCAATAATTTCTAATCCATTTGTAAAGTGTTAGTATTTAACATATAAAACCTTACATTAATATTCTGGTATTCATTTGAAACAATTTTTTTTTTTTGCTTTGGCCATTGTTCCATTTTCTGTAAGTTTCATACATGTATACTTATTAACACATCTAATAGAGTTATACATATGTACCTGTAGCTACATCCTCCATTCATAAGGTTAAAAAGCTAAAAGATGGATCAGATGACATAATGGCTGACCTTCTATGGTCAATGAATTGAGCCACAGTTGTTAACTCTTGCTATGTATGTTTAAAGATATAAATACACACACACACACACACACACACACACACAAACACACATGAAAGGGGCAAGTGAGAAGGCTAGAAGGTCTATACTGGAATTCAAATCAGGTAACACATCCTGGATAGGTAAAGGAGAATCAGAATGTGGCTACTAGGAAAGTGAATACCAAATAGGGAGAGAAGCAATCTGAACTTAGGAGGCCCAGGAATACCACAAAATTAATGGGATAAAGTAGAACCTAGAGACTGGTACTACTGAGACAACTGAGATGTCCAGGCACTACAGCCAAGAGTGTTGATGGCATGGTGGGCTGCAAGTCATCACTGGCTCCATTTCCTATGTGGGCACAGGGTCCAAGGACAAGATTAGTTATGGGTGCTGGCAACGAAGGCACAGCAGTAAGTGGAAGATACAATTTGAGAAGCAGGTTGTATGGTGGTTAAGAGTATGGACTCTGAGTCATATTCCCTGGATTACTTTACCTGTAAAATGAAGATAACAATACTTCCTATATTAAGGTACTATATAAATATTTTATAACTTCACAGAAACCTCTAGACCCAGTCTAGTCTAATAGTTAATAGTTAAGAAGTGGAACGTAGTTTCAACTCCTGTAGCTAGGAGTCAAGAGTCAGAACACCAAGTACAGTGGTTCTATCATCCAAACTAGAACTCTGGGCTGAAGGCAAGTGGAGCTTTGACACTGAATCAAAATAAAAGGCCAGGGGTCAATGGTGGGCATTTGTTCACAGAAAGACGGCAAAGAAGGAAGATAATACTAAATTCATCTAGACTGGGGGTAGGCTGAGAGGGGTGCAGAGCAGACAAATCTACTTCCCACTTTAATCCAAGTTGGCTTAGGAATTGAAATGCAATTGAGGTTTCAGGTATAGAGTATTCCTGAACCTAAAGATATAGACTGGGTAGGGGTGGAAGATAAAGACTGATAAGGTACCAGAATGTGGGTAAAGGATCAAATATCTCTGTTTTGGGGAATGGAGAGTTGCCAAACTTAGAAACAAGGTGTTTTATTTTTACTATGTGGTTTCTCTAGAGAACATAATTTTCTTAATGGGTGAATCCATTTCAGAGTGGTGTCTAATTTTCATCTCTGTGCCCTTGAACTGTGCTTCTCAGTGTTTTACATATGAAAGCATTAAATAAAATATTTTTTAAAAGAATGAATGATTAATGAAAACTATGAACAGATATACTCCGTAAAATATAATTGCAGGTTATTTTCTATTCTAATTCATAGCACTACATGTCCAATTATTACAAAGAAAAGCTCTTTTCTTATCTTGAAGGGATAGCATATAGGCCATTTTTACTGAGCTCTCATTCTGGGGCACAATTCCAAGACAAGCACAGGCACATCTAATGCTGCAGAAAAAGCTTTGATTAACTGTCTGAATGGGGTTATTAGCCTGAAGCAGACACAGCCAAGTGGAACTGAGATCCAGTGTACAAAGGCTCTGTATCAAATGGCAAAGTTGAGGTGAAAAGCTAAGAGGTCATAAGTAAGAAGAAAACAGGGTTTAAGGTCAAGGTTTGGATCAACTAAAGCAGGTAAACAAGATGAATTGCTGTCAAAGAGAAAGAACAGCCCCAGAGGCAAAATTTCATCAGGAATTTGAGGTCTATTCCTTTATTTGATTATGGATTATAGAGCATGGGGAAAAGCTGGTTTACAGTAGTTCATTTGGAAAATGATATAATACATAATAAATAAAAACATAAAAATAAACTCCATTTCGTATATGCATGACTGTAAACCTACTTTTGCCCTACCCTGTATATTGAAGTCAGAGGTAATGGTGTCAAATTTATCTTTGGCACATTATTTAATCCTGTTAAGCCTAGTTTTCTCATAAGAAGTGGGATACTATTGTTATTTTAGATAAATGGCCTAAAGCCTGCAAATTATTTAATATAGTGTCTGGTGAAAGTTATAAATGAAAGCAGAAGAGAAGTCAGGTCTGCCACTTGCTAACGGTGTGACCCACAGACCACTTGCACTCTCAGAGTCTCTGGTAACCCATAACTGTCCACTTATCTTTGGCTCATCTAGTGGCTCATCTTTAGCATCAGAGGAAATGGGCCCAACATCTGACCAACTGCCTGGCATGGAGTGAGTACTCAAGCAGTCATTGCTGTTGACCACGGTATATCCATCTAGATTCTTAAAAGATCCCTTTTGTTCAATGTTCACCTCTAGGGTGCTTATCTCAGCTAAGATTCACTACCTAGAGACTGGTATATTATGAATATGTCTCATAAAATATGTATGTGAGAGTTTGGATTTTTGTTAGTCAAATATTAACTTTCCTCTTCCTTGCACTTTGGGAAGAATATACTTCCTTCTCCATGGGTAGCGGGCTATCCTCTGAAACTAGCTTCGGTTAAGGGGATTGTAACAAATGCAAGACAATAACCATGCAGTTTGACATGGTTCTGCTCTTTGGTGATCTAGCCCAAGAAGAATATGCACGGATGGCCCCCAGTCCAAGGAAAATGAAGAAACACAGGGAGTCTCAGCCTGGAATCAAGCCAGGAAATCCCAAGAGAACCAAGTACAGCCATATCCAAACCACAGCTGCATGAGCAAAGAATACATTGCTGCGGTGTTGGGGGGAAATATATTACACAGCAATATTATGACAAAATGATTAATAAAGTGCCTCATGAAAATGCATAATAAAATGTTCAAGGAGGGCAGATATGGTGCAGCGTGTTCTTTAGATTCTCTCTGAAAGCCCACTGTGCGTGGTTGAGGGCATCAGGGTTGGCCATTTGAGTATAACGTGTCAGCGTTAGCAGCCAGTATTGTTTGTAGTGAAGAACTAACTCAGGGAATGCTATTGCGAAATAAGCAATCACAACAACAACAGACAAAGAAAATGGCAAATGTTACAGGTCAATTCCAAACAAGGTGTGAAAAATTTAACAGTCTATATTCTTTAAAAACAATTTAAGGGAGCAGTTTAAGTACATGACTTCAGAAATTCAATATAGGTATTGGAAACAGACAGACAGATTACTCTCTTCAGCATAGTGTTCTGCTACAGGATGAGGCATTGACTTCATATTGATGGGGCTTTGTTATAATTCTGGAAGAGCAGATGTTACTGTATAGAATTGACAGGAGAGATGCAAATAATTTCTCATTAACAAATAACTCCATCAGTCTTAGTCTAACAATCTTCATTGCCCATAAATACCTTCTCAAATGCAATTTGAAAAAAATGTTAACATCTCACTGATAATCTTACTAATTACTGTATTGAATAAAATCTTTGATAGACATTTACTTACATTTGTATGATTTATATTTTTAACTTTTTGAAAATTATACTTTAATAATTTAAATTGGGACAAAAGAATGGGGGCCTACCCCTAATGCTGGCATGTAGGCCAAGGCCTCTGAACTGAACTTCAAGGCAGCACCCCCTCCCCCACAACACATACCCTGCCCCAGGGCAGCAGTCCAGAAAAGAAAGAGAAAAAAAGAAAGAAAGAAAAAACTCAAATAGAGAGACGGGCCAGCTAAAGTTGCTATACAGAAGACCTTACCCAAGGGGTATGCAGAGAGACCACGTGGGATAGAGACACTGGCTACAGCACCTTGGAGACTGAAAGCTGAGACCTGTTCCCCTGCTGTTTTTTAGGCCCTTGAAGAAGTTAGAAAGGAAACAGAAATCAGCAGAGAGCAGCTTAACACAACACGCTGGCATGGCAGAGAATGGCAGTTACTTTAATGTGTAGTTACTCTGCCATGACCATTTGGAATGTATGTGATGATAGCTTTCTAAAAAAAAAACCCAAAAAACTATTTCTTACTCAGAGATAATTCAGGGGTCTTCATCATTAATAAAACCTGATGCATACCATAAACACATTTTTAAAACATCCCTGTGAGGATTTCACAAAAATGTCCAAGTGCACTTCATTAGATGGGCATTGGAGTTTGTGTCCCAAGGCTAATTTAGAAGCTCTCTCAAGTAAGTCAAAGTGCTTCTTCAAACTGCAAGGCATTATTCACTATTTTTTCCACCTGCATGACCATGGCATTGCAAGCTCCCTAGAGGTGCAAGTTTAAATTAATTTATTATTTTCAGGAGCCAAGGCAGAGGTCAAGGTCTTTGATCATTTTGTATGTCAATCTGTGATGATCTGTTAGGCTAGGTGTTAAATACCTGAAGGGACACAAACAATGGTTTGACACCTGCGATACTGTCAGTCTAAAAAAATTCTAAACAGTACTTTTTTTTGTTCATATTTATAGTAATTCCTCTCATTGTTCCCAATTCTTTTGCATTTCCCACGTTCTCTCCTCTTTCTGTGCCTTTGCTATTTTATGTGCCTGTCACTATTTCCCTCGTGTTCACCTTGCTCACTGCTCAACTTTTTAGATTCACCTTCAGTTAGAAACATCAGATGGCCCTGGTCGGTGTGGCTTAGCTGGCTGGGCAACATCCCACAAACCAAAAGGTTCTGGGTTCGATTCCAGGTCAGGGCACATGCCTGGGCTGAGGGTTCAATGAGTGCAAGATGCAACTGATCGATGTTTTTCTCTCCCTTTCTCCCTGCCTTCTCCTACCTCTGAAATCAATAAAAGAAAAAAAAATAAGTTAAAAAAACATTACATGGAGTTCTAAATC
This sequence comes from Tonatia bakeri, assembly GCA_004024845.1. Lineage (NCBI taxonomy): Eukaryota > Metazoa > Chordata > Mammalia > Chiroptera > Phyllostomidae > Tonatia > Tonatia bakeri. Next base: position 34,948 of record PVIA01007850.1, read on the forward strand.
CACGCTGAGTCTGAAATGTCTTTGTAAGCATATAGCATATCACTTCTTAAAATGTATTAGTTGCTTATTTATGTGCTTTTCTCCATAAGAAAAGTAACTGAAGATTGGTACAAATTAATTTTTTTATGACTTGCAATATAGCATATGAATGAAAAACATAAAAGCTCAACTTTCATTGAATAGATAAATGAAGAAAGAATAAATTATTTTAGAAATCTGGCCTGACAATCCTCTCTCCATCATCGGGAACTTGTTCAAGAGGTTTCCTCAGTTACTCCTAGCACTCATATAGTATTTCATATGCAGTATATAATTTTACTCTTAGAAAAATCCTGTGGATTAGATGTTACCCCTTTTTTATATGAAGACATGGAAACTTTGGTATATTAAGTAAGTTGTCCCAGGTCATTGCCAGTGGGTCTTTCTTAAGCTCAAATCTGGCCTGAAACCGCTTACATTATAATGCTTCTACGGGTTTTGATTTCACTGCAATTATATAAGGAAACCATATTTTAGCTGTGGACAAATGTGTAAAATACTTGGCAATATCCTTAAACACTTTTTTGCTTATAAGACATTAATTTCATTCATCTCTTATTTACTGAAATAAGAGATGTTGAACATCTCTTACTGAACATCTGAACACCGATTTATCGAACCTCTCTGGTATAGTTCTGGTGCTGAGCATCTTGCTTGAATGAGAGAGACTTCCTGCTCAGGCCAAGATGTCAGAGAATAAACAAATACATAAAAAATATTAGATGTTGATGGAGCTTATGCATACTATTAAATTTGGTGATCCAAGATGAATCATGTAGCTTCTTTAAACTGAATAATGAGATTCACTTCCTGAGCAGATCATGTGCAAGCTGTGATCTGAATTACAAGTCAGAATGGCAAAAAGAGGGAGGGGCCTTTAAGAGGGAGGAGACGTCTCATACCAATGCCCTAAGATGGGGCTTAATTTTTCCAGCAATAGAAGTGAGGCCATCATATGAGGGCAAGAATAATGAGGATTGGTTCTGAAGGCAGTCAGGAGCCAGATTATAAAAACTGTAAATCACATTAAGAATTTTAGATTTTATAATAAGTATGATGATGTATCTGTGGGATTGAGATGTCTTGGGGAAGTATCTTCTGGGCATAAAAAGCTTTGTCCCAGTAAACTATTCAAATATCATTTTCTACGAGCGCCACAATACAGAAAGGTTAGGAGGCTCTAGGAAGGAGTGTTTACTGCTGGGACTTTGATTTGATGAGGCCTGGAGTTGCAGAATGACTATACTTGATTGGCCTAATTTCCTTCAATCAATTTGCCTTATTCTGTGAACTAATGTTTGCCTGCTGCAGTCTCTTAGGAGTGATTTTCTGAATCTTGTACCAGAGATTAAAACTAATACAAATGTGGCACTCTTGAAAAGTGACACTAGCCTTGTGCTTTGCAAGCCCCTGGTATCCTTAATTCATAAGACACTTACTGAGTGTCTGCCTGAAATCAGATATTTTTCTAAGTGCAGAGGTATAGCAATGAAAAAATAAAATTCCTTCCTTCCTTGATTGATATTTAAATGGTGAGACAGGACATAAATACATAAAACCCTAACACATTAGATGGTGACAATTGCTAAGAAGGAAAATTAAGCAAGAAAGGAAAATAGAAAATATGAGCTGAATTTTTACAATATCACTTAGGTCATGAAAGACTTTAAGAGGTGAGGTACTGAGCTTGAATTGTGTAGTGAAAGATAATTCTAGGCATAGGGATCAAAGGAGCAAAGTCTCTGAGACTGGAGGTGTGTGCCCAGATAAGAAACACATCCAGTGCAGTAACAGGCGAGTGGGTACGCAGGGATGGAGGAAACAAAGGGGTTAGAGAACAGAATGGGGTGGGGATGGAGGTGGGTCAGACTGTGTAAGGACTTTATAATTCACCCACAGAGAAACTAAAAGTCCCAGAGAGTTCCCAGCAGCAGCCTCTAACTGTTCTGTTGAGACTAGATCAAGGATGAGTTAGGTGTTGGGAGGATGGAGCACCAGCTACATTAGGATTGTCAAGGACACACAGCAGTCAACATTTTATATTTCAAACTTATTCTCCCTCACATATTATTTTCAAAATAAATTTTACTCCATTTTCATCAAATGCATGCATTCACTAAGGAAAAAACAGTAGCCATAAATAAGAACAGAGAAATCACATAATTCCAACACAGATAAATACAGTTAAGATAGACCTCTGTACACCTTTTCAGTCCTTTGTCTCTGCTTAACCCCATCTCTTTGAGTGAGTGAGTGTATGTGTGTTTTGATCTCTTCACTTTAAAGATGTAGGCACTCATACTAAATATACCTTCACAGAAATGTTCATTTTGAATGTACTGCTACTTCAGACATGGGTTAACCCTGCAAAGTAGTAGATTTTTTTAAAAGATTTTATTTATTTATTTTTAGAGAGAGAGGAAGGGAAGGAGAAAGAGAGGAAGAGAAACATCAATGTGTGGTTGTCCTTCATGTGCCCCCTTCTGGAGACCTGGCCCGCAACCCAGGTATGTTTCCTGACTGGGAATTGAACCAGCAACCCTTTGGTTTGCAGGCCTGTGCTCAATCCACTGAGCTATACAAGCCAGGGGCAAAGTAGTAACTTTTAGAAAAATCAGTCACTTTATCACTTAGTAACAAATCTTCTTCATTTTTAAAGAAATGGGCCACTTGTCATCTATACACAAAAATCAATTTCAAAGCCATCATAATAGGTTAAAATGTTTTTCATATTTCACTATGTGAAATTTGTTTCAATAGGATTACAAAGAAATATTCACATAGAGATTGAGACTATGCATCGGTATATGTTTTTATTCAGTCCCGCACTAAATGGAAGCTGAAAACACTATTTGTGTGAAAATAGAACAATAATATTAAACTAACATTACCAATTTTATGACACACTTGGGATGAGAACTATGTTAAGAATTCCTTTACATTCTTGTGAAATACTAATGTAGTTATCTATCATAGGATAAACAGCTAGTGGAATGCTGAGTGTAAATTAAGTGTAAATTAAAAATATAAATTAGTTAAATTTTGGCCAATTTACTGTTGAAATGCAATAAAAATAAAAAATGTTTACTAAATATTTACTCGAGTAAATCATCATTTCAAGAGAAAAAATAAATACACAAGTGTTATCAGTTATCTAGAATCCTCTCATTTTGAAGCATGCAAAATATATTTTATGCTGCAAGTACAGAATAAAAATGTTACATATTAAATAAGTAACATATCATATTATAGAATGTATATGCTTTTAAACTGGGTCTATAAAATGTACCTCTAAAGGTACAAAATATTACAAACTTATGACTGGCGTAGTGAAAGTATATATAAATAAAAATCAATAAAATTGACTAACATTATACAGGGTATACATTATTTTTTTGAAAGACAACAGGGGAGAAAAAAATTAAGAGCCACTTCTATTAAAGATTCAAAAAGGTTTATCATTTTCCCCTATTGCTAAAGAGATTATTGGAAAAGTGATATCAACATACAAGATGATAAGTTATTTTTTTAAGTCTATTGCTTTTTATTTGAAGGTTTACAGATACAAATAACTCCCTGAAACCTATATTATGAATTCAGTTATTCAGTAATGGGCTAAAAAGACAAATGAGTTAATACAAAAACCGAGTCTCTGTCTCTCTCTATATATACTCATATATAATCATATATATATATATATACTAATATATATGTATATATATGTATTTATATATAAATGGATACAGGTGAAATAAAGTCTATTCCTTTCCCTACATTCATATTTAGTGTTCAATTATTATTTAAATGCTAGTATATTCTGAAATAGTTCTAGATTAGATAATTTATGCAATGCTAGGCTAATAGTAATTAATATTTATTTATTTGTTTGTTTATTTATTCTCATCTGAAGATATGTTTTTATTGATTTTAGAGAGAGGAAGGAGAGAGAGAGGAAAAAAATTGATATATAAGGGAAACCTCCATAGCTTGCCCCCACCCCTGTACTCACCCTGACTGGGACTGAACCAAAATCTAAGTATGTGCCCAGATCAGGAATCAAACCTGAAACCTTTTGGTGTGCAGGATGACACTCCAGCTGACTGAGCCACCCAGCCAGGACACTAATGAATATTCACTGAATGAATATTGATAGTAAGAATACTTTTATTTCAACAAGTCTAATTTTTTAAAATTAAAAAATCAAATAATCACTAGTAAATGAGAATCACTTTCCTAAAATTCAAATTGGAAAAATATTGTTTCTTGATTTTCTAAGATATGTAACTTGATTTCCAATATTTTAACTTTCTAGTTTATATCAAAACTTTATCACTAACACACTAGAGTCATTTTTTTTTGTTTTGTAACTATGCAGTTGACCCTTGAACAGCATGTAGGTTAAGAACATTAACCCCCATGCAATAAAAAATCCCCATGTAACTTAAGTCCCCCGGAACTTAATTACTAATAGCCCTTGGTAGACTGGAAGCCTCACAGATAACATAAACAGTTGGTTAACACATTTTGCATATCATATGCATTATATACTATATTCTTCCAATAAACTAAGCTAGAGAAAAGAAAATGTTAAGAAAATCATGAGAACAACAATGTATACATACAGTATTTATTTTTAAAAAATCTGTGTATAACTGAACCAGCATAGCTGAAGTGTTGTTCAAATGTCAATGGTAACAAAAAAAGTTAATTAGAGGAAAAAAATTACACAAATATAACACATATGGATGACAATAGGCAATTTCACTGAAGTTACACATGAAAAGCCTTTGTATAGAAAAATAATATATAAAAATATATTAGGAGAAAGACATAAGGGAAATATTACAGTAGAAATGCTTTAAATAATTTCTTTCTATAGTACTGAAATTTATATATTTGAAAAAACTATATAAAACTCAGGGCCACTATTAGATTTCTGCCTGTATGAGCCTCAAGGATATTCCCAGGATCTAATGTGTGTATGAGCTCCGGGAGCCCGATGGGGGCAGACAGGAGCACCTGTAAAAACATTCCATAATTAAAATGTATTTCCCTAGACACCGTGACTCAAACATCGACATGGGAAGGTGACAGGCTGAAAACTGAACTCTTCAGAGGTAACTGCAGATAATATAGGCTGCCTTGAGCTAAAAGAGACTCAGTTCTGAGACAGTTGTAAAAGGAGACCAGAGCAACAATATCCAACCTTATTAATCATAGCATAGATAAACTAATTACTAATATTCTGTCACACCAAAAAATATATTATACCTTTTGCTGATCTGACAAAAAAACAATAGGCATAATTTGGCTCATTCACACCAGATGGCTATTGTTGTGTTGGCTGTTGTCATTTTTTAACTTGACAATCTAAAGGAAAAGTGTTCAGTGCCCCTGACTAAATAGAACTACATGTTTTAAAAATGTTTGCAGCACACCACTTGAAAATCACTATTCTAGAGCACGGTTTCTCAGCCGTGGCTCTGTTAACATGTTGGGCTGGATAATTATTTGCTGCAGGGAGCAGTCTGGTGCATTGTGGGATATTAAACAGCATCCCTAGCCCCCACCCACTAGATACCAGTAGCACCCCCCAATGAGGAAACCAAAAATGACCCCAGACATTACCCAAATTTCCCTGGGGGGTTGGTGCAGAGGGATATTTAAAATAATTAACATGTTTTACTTAAAGATTTTATTTCCGGCTCTCCTCTCTTATAGTTTGACTTAATATTTTCTTTTCATACATTTACTTTGTCACCTTTTAATAAACATTGTTATACTGAATCAACAAAAAGAAAATGCCTTTAATAATCTATGATTGATCTATGCCTCTAGGAAAGGTGCCTTTACCAGTGAATTTTTTCTGCAATGTGATTTAAATTTTAGTTTTTCTAATTATACTTCCACAAGTGGACAGAAGTTTTTAATACTTATTCATTATAATAAAATGAGAGAGAGAAAAAAAAGCAAGGAATGTGTGTGTGAAATTAACTTTCAGAGAATCCCTATTTAGAGAATTATCCTACTATGACTGGAAAAGTTAGCCTAACCATCAGAGCTCACATATAACAATTATCTCAATATCTCATCCTCTGAAAAATCTAACTTTACTTGCAAGAGTGAAAGCCAGAGTGAAGAATTTAAAAGCATTCAAAGTAAAAATTACGATTATGCATGCTAACTGAGTCTGTAAGTATGTTGGTAGGAAGCTAGATACCACATCTTATTTTTCACTGCAGGGCACACCAAGAGTTACTAAAATATGGCTTTTGATAATTCCTCTTCATTATTAGTTATAAAATATATTTCTTAATTTTTATTGAATGGGACTTCTAACAAAACTTGTTGAGTCTTCTACAGAATGTCACTAGTAGATTTTATGAAAACTTACCTAGAAGACTACTTTACCCACCATTTCAGCACTCTTCTGTCTCATGAGACATTTTATAAAAGGAAGAAAGATAACTGGAAAAAACCTCCCCGATTTTAAAAACATTCTCAGCTGAAAAAGGGTTGTACCCTTCACAATATTTTTCTCTTCTTTTTGGCACAAAAATTTCTCTTCTGGAGTTCCTTGACAAACTGTTTATTTTCTAAGTACTTTTTTTTTTTTTGAAATTAAATGTTACTACCTTTTTTTCTTGGATAAGAGTGCTACACCAAAAGCTACGTGTTAATGGCACCCTATCACTTTCTTCTCCACTTTGTTAACTTACTAATCAAACCCAGAAACACTGAGAGATGAGACATTAGCTCATTAACTATTGACATGAGGTGGAGAGTGCCATTGGTTTTCATGATGTCAATGTTTCTGAGAAATCATACCCAGGGACTTACTACTAAAATGAAATTTATAAATTTATGTTGTTAATCTCAACCAATCCTGAGTGAAGTTTCTAGTTTCATACTCCCACTAACTCTGCTTATAAAACTGCCTATACCGCATGCATAACATAAACTCAATAAACCATTATTCAAAGAAAGTCAGTGATAGTGAGATGCCACATTTTTTGTGATTAAAAAATGTTAAACATATCTGTGAAACTTGAAAATGTAACATATGGTTCCCTGAGAGTCGAGGGCAAAAGAGAGCACCAGGGTAGCATACGAGGTACAGCATGCAGTATATACCTCAGTTACACGTAGGAAGGAGACACAGAGATTACCCAGTGCGATCATATTTCTTTCAAGATTACCTCGGGGAATCAGCTCAAAGTGGTTATTTCCTACCCTAGACAATCTGACTGTGCAAGTGGCAACCTTGTTGTTTTTAATTATCATGTATGTTTGTTGGAGGGCTATAAATATGCTTCCTGGCTCTATAGTTCTATAAAAGTCTGTATATAAAACAGAGATAAGTCTTGGCTAGTGTGGCTCAGTAGACTGAGTGCTGGCCTGTGAACCAAAAGGTCACCAGTTCAGTTCCCAGTCTGGGCATATGTCTGGGTTCTGGGTTGCAGGAGAGATCCCCAGCTGGGGTGTGTGCAAGAGGCAATTGATCTACATATCTCTGTCACACATTGGTAATTTTTTTTAAGTTAGTTTTACTTTTCATTTATTTTTAAAATCTTTATTGTATTTTTTTCATTACCATTTAGTCCTCTTATACCCTCCTCCCCCCAATAATCACCACACTGTTGTCCATGTCCATGAGTCCTTTTTCCCTTCTGTTCAATCCCTCCACCCCCAACCCCTCCCACCACTAGCTGTCATCTGTTCTCCGTCTGAGTCTGTTCTGTTTTGCTTGTTTGGTTTGTTCATTAGATTCCATGTATGAGTGAAATCATATGGTATTTGTCTTCCTCTGACTGGCTTATTTCACTGAGCATAATGTTCTCCAGGTCCATCCATACCGCTGCAAAGGGTAAATTCACTCATCTGTTGATTCTTTCACTCTTTCTCCCTTCCTTTCCTTCTCTCTAAAAGTAAATAAGTAAAATCTTAAAAATATATAGAAAATAGAGACCAGTTCCACCTTGCTTCTCTGGATCTGATGGTTAGAGCTGTGGTTTCCTTTTGTAAGAGTTTCTATATTTGATTAGTAGGTGATGATATCAGAATGCAGCAACATAATTCAGTTTTGTTCTTTGTTCAGGTCTCCACCAGCAGATGCAGTTGGTAATAAAAATGCATTTCAGTCCTCATCAAGTTTAGTCTCCGAGAAAAAATTAAATTTATAAGACATCAGTGTGATAGTTCAGAAATGCAAAGACAATATGACAAAAATGAAATATTCTCTAAGACATTAATCCTTAATATGATACAAAAATCAAAATGTTTTTAAGATTGTCTTTTGCCTATTTCATTCTACTTTCTTTTATTAAAATGTAGTTTTAATTGGGGTTCTAAGCAAATAGTCTGGATAAAGAGTTGATATTAAATAAGTGTGGTTCTTTCCACATGTCTCTATTTCCATCTGCCTTGAAATGAAAATAAATTATCACTGCCTATTTGCATCTTTTTGCCCTTTTGCATCTCTCCTAACACTGCCTGGTGGAGAGGAGTGGTGCAATGTGACGGGCTCAGCTTTTGTCGTCAGACTAACACTGAAGACAATACTTATCATGACATCAGACCAGTTGTTCATCCTCTATCAACCTCCCGTTTTCATCTACAGAGTACAGATAATAACAGCGCCTGCAACTTACAATTGCTATGGGTGCCAAATGAGATGAAGACACCATAAAATGAGAATTATAATTGTTGCTTTATTGTACACACCCAGCACCTACATGAGTCCCTGCCATATAACAGATACTACTCCATCCATACTTTGTCAAATGAATAAACATACAAATGATACAGCATTTACTTTACTGCTTTGGGAAAATTTATTTTCCTAAATACATTACCTGAGAACAAAACATAACTACTGGTAGACATTTAATTATCAACTGAGTACATTATTGGTGTAATAGATCTTCCCCGACTCCATATGGTGACAGTGATTGAGACCACACTCTTCCCTTTTTCTAGTTACCAAACTGTGTTAGTTTTTTAGTAGTTACAATATTTTACTCTTTTGAGCATATGATGTTCTTTCAAGTTAAACATCTACTTGTTCATGTGTTTTTGTTACCCAGTAGTAGTTTATTATTTCTTTAAACTTATTATATTTTAAGTCATTCTTAAATATTTGATGAAGCTGAAAGAAATAAACTAAATTCTTATGTAGCATGGTTCCTCATATAAAGATATCAAATACACCCTTTTCATTCAGAAATTAATAAAGGCAAACAGAAAGTAATCAGAACATGTGGAAAAGCAATAAGTGTGCCTATGTCTGATGCTCAGAAGTACTTAATATGTTAGCACCTCTTCTCCTTCTCTATAGAAATCCACAGCATAGTCCTGGAAATCAATAAGATCACAGAGGTCCTCAAATTATGCTAAAATGCATTGGTTCCTTTTTTAGGGTATTTTTTATTGTTATTCTATTACAGTTGTCCCAGTTTTTCCCCCTTTGCCCTCCTCTGCCCAGTCCACACCTGCTCCCACAGTCAATTCCCACACTGTTGTCCATGTCCATCATACATGGAAGGGACACATCTAGTCCCTTCCCCTTATTTCCACCATTATCCCCTTCCCCTCTGGTCACTCTCAGTCTGTTCAATGTTTCCATGTCTCTGGTTCTATTTTGTTCGTTAGTTTATTTCATTCATTAGATTCCTCTTACAAGTGAGATCATATGGCATTTGTCTTTCACCACCTGGCTTATTTCACTTAGCATAATGCTCTCCAGTTCCATCCATGCTGTCGCAAAAGGTAGGAGCTTCTTTCTTCCTGCAACATAGTATTCCATTGTGTAATTGTACCACTGTTTTTTTTATTCATTCATCTACTGATGGGCACTAAAAAATGTATTGTTTCTGAAATTAATGCATTTTATATCATGCATTTTTATTACAATAATTACAATAATATTTAAAAGCAGTGTGATTATACCTAGAGAGTCTGGTAGTCTCTACTCATCCATGGTGGTTGGTACCCAGTGTTATATGGCATTATATCCCAGGACATAATATATTCCACTTAGTAAATATTTCCTTAATGATTGAACAAAAATAATGTGAGTCCCTGCAAATCATGATTTCCTAGTAAAGTGGGGTTGATAAATAAAACTTACACTCATTATAATATTCTGAATATTTTACCTATTTCTATTTTCTATTAAAATTAAATACAAAATAAAAACCTGACATAAGAATCCCCTAAGTGAATAAAATCAGTTAAGCTTATTAAATAAAATTAAAGCAATCTCAATTAATAAACACAGGCAAAACTTAGGTTATTTCTTGTAAATGCCTCTGACAACCATAAAAATGGTATGACATAATCACTTGTACCAATCCCCGCCATCTGGGAGTCCCCATTGTACTAACCAGTCACTGCAGAGGGTGAGTGACATCTGCATTCCCACTTTACACCACCCTGTAACTTCACACCCCTGAGCATCATATCAGTTTTAGAAATTGAAGGCTCCCAGTTCACAAATTGTTCTTCTATGTACAATGAACACTTTATAAATACTATTTCTTGATTTGGTGATTTTAATTTTGCTATTTTTGGATTTTTGACATTTCTAATACAAAAAATTGCTGAGTAATGTCAGAATCTATATTTTAAAACTTAGAAAATTAATTATTGACATGTAGTGGGAATTAATATATTTTTATAATATGTACTTTAAAAATTCTATTGATAAAATTTAAAATTATGACAATAAAACATAGGCTGATAATATTTGTTATTTACAAATTTTATTTTCATACTGAATGATATAAATATAAAAGGTATAAATGTGACTACAATATTGAGAACACTATATACATATATAACACTTTGATTAATGGTCTCTTCCAACTTACATAGTTATTTTCTATATTCTAAAGTGAAATATGGAAAAGATCAGTCTAAATAAATAAGAACACTAATTGTGTGGGGGGTAATTTATCTATGTGAGTAAACACACATATATAATCATATGTAGACTAAATTAAATTATATTAATAGTTTTGGTAATGCTCACTACCACGATAACATAATGAGTTTTGAGCTATTTATTTTACTTACAATGAAAATAGTTTGAATAAATAGTATAGTAAGAATCAGCAAATTAATCATGGATTGGAAGTAAATCCATGTAGCACCAAAAATTTCATGTAACATTCAATAGTGGAAAAACAACAAGCAGAAAAATGCACCTCAATTTACTTACAAACTAAAATATTAATAGACAAGTTTCTCACTAAATAGGAATATAAATTGCTATATTGTGGGAATTGAAGATGCTTATATTTTTATATCACAAAGGTTGAAAATATAATACATGATGTAAGAGATAATATAAGAAGGCTTTAACATTAAATTAGAGGGAAGAAAAACTTAACATGAAACCTTCTTGTTGATGCAAATTATCTACTGCTGGATAAAGCATAGCATATCATTTGGGAATAAGAAAGCCATTTTTGTTCACATTTAAAATATTATAGCTGTCACTTAAAAGCTCTAGAGATACTTACAGAAGAAAAATGTGCTTGTAAGAAAGTAAACGGCTAAAAATGTTAGAAAAACGCTGTCCACCTAAATTATTCTGACAAGAAGAATAATGACATTTAGGGGGAAAAAAAAGAAAATAACACATAAGTGGCCCTGAAAAAAATGTCCTATTATAGGTATAGCTATGATTATTTTAAAATAGTTAAAACAACTTTGAATAAGACTGTAGTAACATAGCAAATTCCAGGATAATCAGTTGATAGTCTGTTGATTGTAAGCAAAAATGTTTCTAGTAAAAATATAAATATTTGAAAATCTAGTGGATTGACTGAAACATATCTGGAGAATATGGAGTGAGTAATACACTTGTCATATATCAAAAATTGAAATAAGCATTATGTACATATGGCATTTTAAGGAGGGAGTATACATTTGAAGGTTTATAAAGTTCAAACTGCACCTCTTCCTATGACCACATCAAAATTACAACTAAATTATAGAATAACCATCATTGAGAACCACCTGAAGACGAGTGGGACAGAAATCCTATGGCTAAGGAAATGCTGAAGAAGCCATGTAGAGACTGGCAGGAGTGGCAGAGACACAGAGCAGTCAGGTCTCTCACCCATGGTGTGCCAATTAAGAATGGAAAGAGATAGCTCCACTGTATGGCTGCCCCCTGAGGAGTGAGAGGTCCCAGCCCTGCACTAGACACCCCAGCTTGGGGCACCATTGCTGAAAAGAGGAGTCCCCATAAGACCTGGCTGTGAAAACCAGTGGGATTGCATCTGAGAGAGATGGCAGGCTGCTGGAGACCTAGGTGCTCCTCTTAAGGGGGCTGCACACAGATGCATTCACTAACAAACTCCCTCACTGTGAAATCAAGTGCAGGGGAAGCAGCTCAAAAACCACCAGAAATTTATGAGGAGGAACTACATTGAGTACCACCAGGGTGAGTGCTGGAGCGGGGGGAGGGGAGGGTCAGGCAGCTTTCTCCAGAGACAACAATGGTGCTGGCAGGCATCACTGTTCCTTTGTTGAGATCTCCCACCGAGCTGGCAGAGTGCCAAATCTGTGCCCTGCATTAACTGGGCTAACACCATTCACCCCACCCTGGTGATTCCCTGAGACCTGGCAACACACACTTACACACCTTGCTCAAGCCTCTTCCAGCAGCTCCTTCACACAAGCGGCCTGCCTTGGCTAGTGCTCCAGAATTTTTCAAAATTTCTCAAAGATTCACAAACCCCAAACAGGCAGTGGCTGGCCTCAGCATGTGCTACAGCTCTTGCTATGTGGCCCCAAGCCCAGCACAAGTGGTATCAGGTCACAACTTGCATTGTGACACCCACCGGGTGGTCCCAAGCCTGGCATAAGCTGCATCCAGTCTTGGCATGGAACACAGCTTCATGGTGCAAGTCGGGGCAGGCCTCACTTCACATAATGGTGCCCACTGAAACGTCCCAGGTATAATGCTATCGGCAGCCAGCCTCAGTTTGCAGTACAGCCACTCATAAATTCCTTTAAGCCCAGAACAATAAGGAACCATCCACAGATACTTTGTAGTTTCTGTCAAAAGGCTCTGAGCCCACCACAAGAGGCAACTAACCCTGGCCTGCACAGGAGCTCAGCAGCTCTAGAATCAACAGCCCAGTGACTGTTTTTAGACCACACCCTAGCAGTACTCAACCAGCTCCACAAATGACACACCCTGAGGGAGGATGCACTACCACTAGAGTCCCAATAAAGTGACTTACACTCCAGGTGGTCAGCCCCCAAGCAACAACACCTGACTTACGGCAGGTTCTCACAGCCAGTCAGCCTCAGAGTGAACTCTACGAACTGACATGCCAGGAGAAACCAAGGCCCAACTACAACAGAAGGGCACACACAGCTTTCAAAAGGGGCACTTCTGAGGCACCCAGCTCAGTGACCAGGAGGCCTGTTCCACTGGGCCTCACAGGACACCTATATAGACCACTCTGCAAATACTGTGAGATGAAGCAGATCTACCTAACACTACTATTTATGTGCAATATATTGGTTATGAGGGTGCTCAAAAACTTAGGGGAAGAATAAATATACTTAGTGAGAACTAAACGTAAAGGCAGAAAACAAAAAGAACCAGTACGGAATAAAGAATATAAGAGCTGAAAGAATACATTAGAGAGAATCAACATTAATTAGATAAAATAAAGGATTAAATGACTGATCTGAAAGACACAGTATTAGAAAACACTCAATTGGAACAACAAAAAGAAAGAAAAATTATTTTAAATGAGAATAGTTGCCCTGGCTGGGGATACTTAGTGGACTGAGTGCTGGCCTGTGAACTGAAAGGTCGCTAGTTCAATTCCCAGTGAGGGCACATGCCTGGGTTGCAGGGCAGGTCCTCAGCTGGGGGTGTGTGAGAGAGAAAACAGATTGATGTATCTCTTGCATCTTGATGTTTCCCTCTTTCTTCTTCCTTCCCCCTTTCTCTAAAAATAAATAAAACTTTTTGAAAAATGAGAATAGCTTATTGTCCTCTGGAACAACAAGTGTACCAAAATTTACATCAGAGGAGTACCAGAAGGAGAAGAGAGAGAGCAAGCAATTGAAAAACAATTTAAAGAGATACTGATGGAAAACTACCCTAATTTGGAGAAGGGAATAAACATACAATCCAGGAAGCACAGAGAGTCCCAAACAAGATGAACTCAACCAGACCCAAACTAAGACACATCATAATTAAAATACCAAAGGATAAAGACACAGAGGATCTTAAAGGCAGTGAGAGAAAAGCAGTTATGTACAAGGGAGCTCCCACAAGACTGTCTGCTAATTTCTCAACAGAAAATTTGCAGGACAGAAGGAATTAGTGCAAAATATTCAAAGTGACACAAAGCAAAAATCCTACAACCAAGATTACTTCACTGAATAAGTCAAGCTATTAGAATTGAAGAAGAGACAAAGAGTTTACCAGGCAAGAAAAAGCTGAAGGAGTCTGTCACCAATAAAGTAGTATATAAGAAATATAAAGCAACTTATTTAAGAAGAAAACATCAAAAAATAGGAAAGAGAACATTCTTTATTAGAGCAGTAAATCAACCAACTATAAAGCTAGTACAAAGATTACTAGACAAAAGTAGAAGTATCATGTGCAATTACAATAATAAGTAAAAGGATACACACACACACAAAAGATGTGAAAATATGACAAAAATGTAAACATAGAGTTGTACACAAATTGTAATTATTATAGAATATGTTCAAACTTAGCAATCATCAACTTAAATAGACTAGTATAAATATAGTTTGGTAATGTAAATCACAAACCAAAAATATAAAAGGTATATAAGAATTGAAGAGAAAGGAATCAAAACACAAAACTGTAGAATGTTATCCATATGCAAGAGAGAATTAAAAAACAAAATAAAAACAACCAAAAAATTAATAAAATGGTAATGATTAAATACCTATCAAAAATTATTTAAATTTAAATAGACTAAATGCTCCAATCAAAATACATAAGGTGAAGTTCCATCCAAGATGGAGATGTAGGTAGAAACCCTTTGCTGCCTCACATAACCAAGAGGAGGATAAACCAATCTAAAATAAAGAAACAACCAGAAACACCAGAAATTCAAACTGCATGGAACTCCGACAACCAAGGAATTAAAGAAAAAATCAGAACAACCAGACAAGTAGGCCACAAGACATGTGGGCTGACTCAGAAAAACTGCTGCCAGGCAGGCCAGGTGGGCGAGGATGGCTGAATCTGAGATTCAGAGAGGGCTGTGGCCTCTGGAGGTTGCCCCAGAGGGAGAAACTCTCAGTCTCATACACGAGAGCCTCGTTGGAAAGTGGGGCTAGATAGAGCAGGCGAGCTGCACTTTTCCCTCTCTTGCCCCTCCCTCACAGGCAGCACCTCCTTACAACTTAACTAGTGTACCAAGTAGTATTCTGAGTAATGAAAGGCAAGGACCTACATCCAAGATTACTCTATCCAGCAAAGCTATCATTTAGAATGGAAGGGCAGATAAAGTGCTTCCCAGATAAGGTCAAGTTAAAGGGGTTCATCATCACTAAGCCCTTATTATATGAAATGTTAAAGGGACTTAACTAAGAAAAAGAAAAAAATATGACCAATAAAATGACAACAAACTAATAACTATCAACAAATGAACCTAAAAGAAAAGAACAAAAACAAAAACTAAGTAAACAGCCAGAACAGGAACAGAATCAGAGAAATGGACATCACATAGAGGGAGTTCAGTGGGGAGGGGAAAGGGAGGAATTGTGGGGGAAAGGTACAGGGAAGAAGAAGCATAATTGGTAGGCATAAAATAGATTGGGAGAGATCAAAAATTGTATAGGAAACAGAGGACTCAAAGAACTTATATGTACAACCCATGGACAGAAACTAAGGAGGCGGGAATGCTGGATGGTTTGGGGTGCAGGTTGGAGCGGGGATAAAGGGGGAGAAATTGGGAAAACTGTAATAGCATAATCAATAAAAAGTACTTAAAAATACAAGAAACAAAAACAATATAAAAAGAAAGAAAACAGAGAAGTAAAACTGTCATTATTTGCAGATGATATAAAACTATATATACAGTATCCTAAAGATTCCAAAAATATATTAGAACTGATTAATTCAGTAAAGTAGCAAGGTAGAAAGTTAATAATCAGAAAATGGTTGCATTTTTATACACCAATATTGAACTATCAGAAAGACTTTAAAATTAAGAAAACAATCCCATTTACAATTGCACCAAAAAGAATAAAATACCTAGGAATAAATTTAAACTATACTCAGTAAGCTATAAGACATCAAAGGAAAAAAAATTAAAGTAAATACAAAGAAATGAAAGCATAAACTTTGTTCATGGATAGGAATAATTAACATTGTTGAAATGTCTGTATTGACCAAAGCAATCTACAAATTCAATTCAACCCCTACCAAAATACCAATGACATTTTTCACAAAACTAGAAAACATAATCACAAAATTTATATGGGAACTACAAGACCACAAATAGTAAAGCAATCTTGAGAAAGAATAATGTTGGAGGTTAACTACCTTATATCAAACTATAATATAAGACTGTAGTAATCAAAATAGCATATGGCCCTGGCTGGTGTGACTCAGTGGATTGAGCACTGGCCTGTGGACCAAAAAGTTGCTGGTTCAATTCCTAGTCAGGGCACTTGCCTGGGTTGTGGGCCAGGTCCCCAATTGAGGATGTTTGAGAGGCAACCACACATTGATATTTCTCTCCCTCTTTTCCCCTCTCTCTAAAAATAAATAAATAAAATATTTTTTAAAAAAACAGCATATGGTCCTAGCATAAAAATAGACACATAGATCAATGGAACAGAATAGAGAGTTCAGAAATCCATGCCTACATGGCCAATTAATATATAACAAATAAGGCAATATGCCACAAGATAAGGACATTTTCTTCAATAAATGATGTTGGGGAAACTGGACAGGTGCAAAAAACAAAACAAAATAACAATGAAACCTAAAAAACCTAGATGACTTTCTTACACCATATACAAGAATACATTCAAAATGAATTACATACTTAAATGTAAGATCTGAAACCATAAAACTCCTTGAAAAAATATAGGCAGAAAACTCTTTGACATAACTCAGCAACAGTTTCTGTATGTGTCTCCAAGGAAACCATCACAAAAAGAAAAAAAAAAAACAGTGTACTGAATGGTAGAAGATATTCATCAGTGGTGCATCCAGTAAGTGTTAATGTCCAATATATATAAAGAACCCATACAATTCAACATAAAAACAAAAAAATGCTGATGAAAAAATGGTCAGATGACCTGAACAGACATTTCTCCAAAGAGGTCTTATAGATGGCCAAAAGATATATGAAAACATGTTCAAGATCACTAATCATCAGGGAAATGCAAGTTGAAACCACAATGTGATATCACTTCACACCTGTGAGCATGGCTATCATCAATAAATCAATAAACAATTGTTGGTGAGGATAGGGAGAAAAGGGAACACTCAGGCACTGTTGATGGTGTTTAAATTGGTGCAGCCATTGTGGAAAATGGTATGGAGATTCCTCAAAAAACTGAAAATGGAACTCAGCAATTCTACTTTTGGGTATTTATATGAAAAAATCCAAAACCATAATTTCAAAAGATATATGCACCTATGTGTTCTTTGCAGCATGATTTACAATAGCCACTGTATGGAGGCAACATCCACTGATAAATACATTGAAGAAGGTAATGTGGTGCATACATATAACACAATATTACTCAGCCATTAGAAAAATGAAATCTTGTCATTTGTGACAGCATAGCTAGACCCAAGTATATTATGCTAAGTAAAACAAGTCAGACAGAAAAAGACAAATACCACAGGATTTCACTTACATGTGGAATATAAAAAACAATGTAAGTAAAGAAAACAAACAAACTCATAAATACAGAGAGTAAAGTGCTGATTAGGAGATGGGAGGGGGACGGGGGTATCGGTGAAAGGGTGAAGGAATTAAGAAGTGCAGGTTGCCAGTTGTAAAAACAGAGCTAGGGATGCAAAGGACAGCACAGGGAATTGAGTCAGTAATACTGTAATGACTATGCATGGTGTCGGATGTGTAGACTTAGCAGGGTGGTCACTTCATAAGATAGAAATGTTTAAGCATTATACCATACTCCTGAAACTAATATATATTGCATGTCAACTGTAATTAAAAGTTTAAAAAATAATTAATTAATTAAAATAAATCCTGGCTCTGCCACATACCAGCTGTTTGAATTTGAGCAATCTGCCCATGTAATTTGTGAGGACTAAAGTAGAGCATACCTCTGAAGTTCTTGGAACAGTGTCTGGCATGGAGCAAGAGACCAGTAAATTATATTTCCATTATATAAAGCAAACTGAATTAGGTTTTTGTGAATAACTTCAATGGAATTAAAGGATTTTTATGTTGGAATATTTACCAAATAATGATTTTTCAAAACTTAGTTAAAACCAGATTAATTTACAGACAAAAAAGATACGATTGTAGCGATTGGTGCCATTTGCCCATTTTTTGTGGTTTTCCCGTTTCTAGGCATGTGGTTGGTTAGTTCCTCCCTGGCCCCTGGGCATTTGTTTTCTGTGACCATTTGACTGACTTTCTTTGCCCAGTGAAATAGGAGTAGAAGTGTAATGTACCACTTCTGGGGGGAAATGTACGACCCAGTGTATTTGCAGCCGGTCAGTCTCTCTTTGCCTGGAGAAGCTCGGGAATGTGTTAGAGATGGGGTAGGGAACATGAAACTTGGTTTCTTCTTCACATGAACAATCTAAGACAGAATACCTAGTTCTGTGAGTTAGGGGATTGATGTGAGGAAAGATACTGAGACTAGAGGGTAGATGTAACAATCTGTGGAGCAGCAGAAAACAGGTAAATTGGGCTTCCAACACTAGATTTAGTCTTTCTTATATGTGTTTTGTGGAATTTTTCTACTGTATATCTGATACATAACCAAGTAGAACAAAATGAAATATAAAATAACAGAGATTCTTTAACATAAATAAACCTATATCCAAAAATGTTTTAAGACCAGGCATTTTATATTCAACAAAATACAGTTATGCATACAGTATAATTGAAATAAGAAAACATAAAAATAGAACATATTCTATTTTAACTAGAAAAATTGAGTATATTTGTATAATGGCAAATGAAAACAATATATTACACATATTTATAATTTTAAATATTACATAGTTTTAAATATTACCAATTTATTATTTTTTAAAAAGATAACATTTAAAGAACTGGCTCTTCTCCTATGTAGTATAGTATACATCCAGAAAATCCACAGTTGAATCACAACATTCTTGACCTTCAAAAACTGCAATTCCAGAAATCCTACCTTAAGTGAAAAAACAAAAATTTAAAGACTCTCCAAGAAAAGCAATATTCTACCTTTGGCCTCAAAGTGTATTTTGAAAGATTTGAAATACATAAGACAAAAATAACTGCAATCTTGGGTCAGAAAAGATTTTTCTTATACACCATCATTTTACTTACAATTGAAGAAAATTTAAAAAAAATTGGACATTAGGATTACCATTCCATTTCAATAGACTATCATTCTCAAGTGAATGGTGGAAACGGAGCAGGTGAACATAGCCTAATCCTACTGACTGACATGAAAACGGGATCTCCAGAAAAATAAACTAATAGTATTTGCTTGGAGAAGAGTCCTAATCTAAGGATATTTTAATGGCATGTACATACCATAATATAAAGAAAATTAGTATCTGTGTGGCACATTTATTACCAAATGAAGTTACATATTCTCTTAAGTTCCTCTGCTTCTGTTAGTAAAAAAACAAACAATCAAAAAAAAAGAAGTACACATAAATCTTTTTCCAGGTCAGAAATCCTTATGCCTTATGAAGAAGAAACTTCTCTGAAGGGCCTGAATAGAAAGGCAATACATTTATTCATTCTCCTTGATTATTATATTCAAAATGTACTAGTCGGTATGCCTTCAGATTGTTTATCAAAGTTCAAGCTACCCGCTATTCTTCCTTACAAGGTGCAGTAACACTTCCTTCATCTTATAAGTCTTGACTCTTATATTTCTTTAAATATTAAAAACTTAAAAAAAACTAAACTAAATCTTAGAGGGAAGTATGGCAACAATGACTTTACCCTTGCTGCAATCCTTATTTTTCTCCATCAGAATTCACTCAGCACGCATTTGCCATTTCATACATGTGTGTACTCTGACCACAATGTTTATAAATCAAAGATGCAATAAATAGCTTTCAAGAGTCAGGAACAGTCACCAAAAAGTATCTTATTATCATTTGAGTCTCTTGTTCATAAACTTCCTGTATGAGCATCAATATACAGCAGTCAACAGGAAAACAAGAAAGCAGAGAGAAGTTTTCACACAGTAAAGATAAGAGAATACCCAGGAGATGTACTCAATGTTTGATTTGGGGTTAAAAAATAAGGTGCTTATATTTCTTTTTCCCCCATTTTACAGCCTACCTTACTCTTCTCCATAACAATTAATGGTATAAATGTATTATGCAACTTCAGATACTCAACATACATCCCATGGAACGCATAGGACAACCTAACAGTTCCCTGTGCTTACTGATGTCAAGAACATCAGTTCTTTTCAATGGAGGTTACGTATGTCAATCTACCTTTGACATGTGGACATCTTTCAACTATATATATCAAATGAAATTGGTTTGTTTGAAAATATATGAAATACTATTAACAGTTTTTTAAAGTGGTTCCAGCATATCATAATGATGATTGCTGTTACCAAAAGGCACCAAGGAAGAGAGATATTTTTTTATTTTTAGAAAGACTGATTATATATAAAAAATTAAGATAGGCTGGAACTACATTTAGAAAGTCCTGTAAGGACAAATAGGCACAAAATACAAAACATGAAAAGCATCTCTTTGTTAAATTTGGACATTCCCGTCTCCAGTTTGGGCATTGCTAGCATCGAATTAAATGTGGGAAAGGAAGTACATTTTGTTTTCTAAATAAACAGTATTTAAAACATATCAAATTTAGGTAGTTATGCAAAATTATATAATTTTAAACAGTTTAGCAAAGAAGTTTTCATGTGTCATAATAAAATCCATATGAACACAATAAATATTATTTTAGAATTACCAAAAATCTTTTAAAACAAGCATATGTCACAATTTTAACCAAGAAGAAAAAGTTGCCTATATTTTAAAATATGCTAAATAAAAACATTTAACATGAATATATTTCAGGGCACTACAAATTAAGTTTTCAGAATCATTTTAAATATAGATAAAATCTGTGTTGACAACTGTAAAAATATCTAGCAAAGGTGTCCAGGTTTTCCTTCTTAGAACTTCTCTTTATGTAAATAAATATTTATTACTATTGTAAAATTATTTCTTTAGCTTATATATTACATAGCTTAGACAGTTAACCATTAACATGATAAATCATCAAAATTATTTCTGACCCATATATAGATGTAGAGAAATTCAAGTTTTAATAATATAGCACATATATAGTATACAATTACCTATATATTTGCACATGTAATATTGAATACATCTATAATTTGTCATATTGAGGTTTACAATCATGTAATCCATGAACATTCCAAAATCAGAAAAACAAACAAAATCCTGACCTTTGATCTGGAATACCTGAGCACAATCTATGGCTCTGACACATGTTAGAAAGTCTCTTGAGAAAGTCACTCAATCTCTTCAAATTCTGCTTTTCTTATTTGGAAAATGAATATAGTTAAGCTTTTCCACCTCTTATTTTTAGTTGGTGACTGTCAAGCATAAATATTCAGGAATGGTTATAAAGCACAGTGTTTCCTGTGAGCAGTAAATGCTAAGGTTGCACTATTTGCAACAGGGGGATACTCTTTGATGCATCTTCCTTCTTCTTTGGGGAATAATTATCAACCTTAGTTTTATTACACCCTGAGATATAGTATAGCCATGACAATGGTTCCCTCACATTTCTCTAAAAACAATAACAACACCCCCATGTTTATCCCTGATTTTAATTCACTTTTAATGTAATCAAAAATACAAAACATTTTATAGCTAAATGGACATATTACATAATAAAGATTGTGCAAAAATCCAAATATGTTTCTCCATGAAAATAAAATTAACCTGTTTTCCAAGCAGGCAGCTCTGAAATGTCTTACTGGTATTAAAAAGAAATCATAGAATTGTACCATTTGAGGTAGGTGTCTTTTTTTTGTTTGTTTTGTTTTTGTTTTCAGTCTGTATTGATAGCTTCTGCTACATTGCTTTTGAGGCAAAAAGTACCTTTCTTTATTGACTTAATCTATTTGCTAATACAAGGTTTCTTTTTTCTTTGTATCCTAGTCAAAATATCTTTAATTGGAATCTTTCTTCTTCAAAATGATATTTACTCTTCAAGTTGATAAAAATCTTACCAGGCAAGTTCTTTATTGTAAGTGATGGGGGTTGTTATACTGCTACATTTAAAGGTTTCAAATATAAAGTAGGACAATAAAAAGAAAGAGAAAGGGATAGGATAGAAGAATAACCTCTAAAAACTGTTAAGGAAACAGGTTTTGAATCTGAAATCATAAAAGGTGCTACTTTAAGTGGCAAAGTCAACAAGGAGACGTAGAATGTTTTTATTTAAATAGATAATTATAATTTTATTTTAATATTGTGGTTTAAACCCATCATTTGATCATGTGTATTATATGTTCCATAGTAATTCAAATAATTCAAGAAATTTTATAACATATTTCTGAATGATACTACCATTGACCATGATTATTTCATAGCTTCTCTTCTCAGCTCTGTGACTGTTCTGTTCCCCTGAACCGCGCCCACAACACTGAGCCATTCTCTGGGCTCCAACACTCATCCCTGCAATAAACCACCACATTCAAGGGTGCCTTGTTGCCTCCTAGCCACTTGATCATCAAAGTGAACTATTATAGAAAGTCAGCAAACAGACACAAGCCAAAATCAGGTGGAGATGCCAAGTCCAGGAGGTAGGCTTTCCTTCATGACACATTCAAGAAACTTCCCTCAATGTAAGATTCATATCCAAAAAAGTTTCTTCACTTGTTTAGCGATATAGGTTTTTGACTTTCTGTAGTTAGAATACACCTCTTCATTATTCCATTTGAAGACATATTGCTTTCATCTTTTTATCTCAGTGCAAGAGAAAATAGAGACCATTTAGTTCTTCAGTAGAAACTGTCACACTTGGATGGGAGAACCCTGAAGCATTTTTTATAAACTTACCCAATGTACATAGAAGATGTGGCAAAATTAAATGAAGACTATAACCACAGAGACAAATGATATGGATGAGAAACTTGAACAAAAAATATATACTGCCAAGTGGAATATTACATTTCAGAATAGTCGCACATAGAGATACTTTTAAAATAAAAATCTATTTTTGTTTTAAAAATACAATAAGAATAAGGTAGGAATGTGTTAGTTGAAACTTCCATAAATATCTTATGCAATTTGTACAAATGCAAAATATGCATATTTGGAATGGAAACATTTCTGTTTTACATACTCTGAAAAATAGCTAACATGTAATAATGGAAAATTGATTATATTCAACATTTAATATGTCACCAATTCTTGATACATTCCTATGGTCAAATATTGATTTAAGCTAGGTTGAAATAGGTACTGGTTTAAATAAACCTTCAGTGCATGTAGGATTCCACAGGGCCTTGAAAAGAAGAAAACAAAAAAAAATGAATGAATGACATCAAATTAATTAAACAAAATGAAATGAAATTTAATGTGAACATATAAAATGCTTGAACACTTAAATAAAAAACACAGACCAACATAAAACTGTTGTATTTATGATTTTCTAAGTCAAAACTGCTATTAAAGTTTACTAAAATATTTATATTAAAAATGCTTATGGTTCCCAACTTCAAATTAACTATGCTCTACTATTAAATACAATATGGAAGAGGGAAGATCAATGAGCTAAATTTTATTCTTTCCTTGATTTTGTAAAGTCAATTAAAAAATAAGAGTTCTACTTGACTCTTTCCTCTTTGTGTTCTTCAAATAGAAAACTTCAGAAAAACTAAATGATTGAGTAGTAAGTCAGTCTCCCACGGCTCTCCTGGCACTGTGGTAAACCCCATTTAGTTAAAATCCAACATCCTAAACACACTGCTCCAACAGAATGTTGTCAATCTGCAGTGATTATTATTATTATTTTTAAATTTCTATATTTTATTGCAGTTTTAAGTAATGGGAAACTAAAACATCTCAAAGCCTTTCATCTTAAAAAATAAAAGAAGCTCCTCTGTTTAAATAATATGGATAAAAATAAATATAGGATTCAAGAAGTGTAGAATATGGTACATGCCCCAAAGTAAGGTAGAATTTAGTTGAAGAGATATAAATATAGAAAAGATGATTGATATTTATAAATCATCTTTTGATATATGGATATAAATATAGAAAAGATCATATTACAAGGTGATTATTATATGTAAGTGTATAGGACATGTGAACACATACAAGTATTTTCACACGTCTATATCCATGTGTATCAAGAACTGATAAAGAGTGCTGACCACTACAAGAAGCAGGGTATAGAACAATGAGAACTGCTGAAGCAGCTCTATGATATAAAAGATTACTCCCAATTTGGGTGGTCAAATCAAGGATATGATATTGGAGGCTGGCCCAAAAAGAGAGACATATTATAGGGGGGAGGGTATTCCAGATAAAATGGTTAAAACAACAAAACAAGCCAAAATTGTAAACAATAGAGGCAAGATAGAGCAATATATGTTGGAGTAATTTAAGTGGAATAAAAGGTTTATGTTTAGAAAAACTGGAGCTAAAATCGCATACATAGGTAAAGGTATGATTTAACTAGCTATGGATGCTGCTTTGAAGAATGTAGATTTTATCATTTAAGCCTAGTGAGCCATTGAGAGAGAGTTTTAAATACAACACAATGTAAGCTTTGTGTGCGGTTTAATTTATTTTTTTCCTTTATCTTTGTAAATCTATTTGTGGTGCTACATAGATTAGAATGCATACAGCCTGTAAGTAGGAAGACAAGACCCAGAACAATGTGAAGTCCTAAAGCAACAAGCAGTATTAGAAGGTAACTATTCTTCATAATATGATTTCCTCCGTCAAGATGCTTGTTCCAGTTTTGTTAACAGTTGACCCTTTTCTCAAGTTACAGCTCAAGGGCAACATCCTCAGAACGGTCTTCCCTGATGAGTCTTTTCTAGGCACAAGATCTCCTCTTCACCTGATTCATCTCTTTATTTCATCTTTCTGCTTATTTCCACCATGGGCCTTATCACTGTGAAATTCTCTTGTTTGGTTCTCTCATTTCTAATTTACTGTCTGTCTTCATCCACTAAAACACAAGGTTTATAAATAAAGGGAACTTCTCTATCACTCACTGCTACAAACACAGTGCTTGGAATACCCTTATTTTTTCTAAACGATTGTATAAATGAAAAGGTCAAATATCTCATGACAAAAGTAACCACAGGGCTATAACTGCACAGTATAGATAGGTGCAGCTATATATCTACCAACCGAACATTTATGAGAAAAGTCTGCAGAATCACCAAGATTAACAAACATTTAAAAGATGCCCAGTGTTCAGACCTGCTCCCTGAATGCTAGCTGAGTCACTGTGCAAAGAGAGGGAATATATTTTTATATTTTTATGTTTTTGAGAAATCTGGAATTCTGCCTTCCACAAAATGGAGTTTGTTCTAGTGGCCTGACCCACATCACAAACCTAGACTTAAGTCAGCCCACACTTGTGGGACGTACCTCACTGTTTAGAAAAAGTAACATATTCAATCACAATTCAACTAGCTTTAGCTCCCTCATCTTACCCTCGAACACAGGACCTCCCAGCCAGTCATGCTCCATTTCGAGTTGCTGCTTCTAATGCTCTATAGAACTTGCTCTTGTCCAGAATGCCTTAGGGAGAGTGCTCCACTGCTTGTGAGACACCGCACTCCACAATCCGTGGATGATTTCCCTTCAGTGAAGGACATCAAACTCATCACTAAATTCTATGCTTTTGTCATTGAACAGATTGGTGGTGAGGACGGAATCTGAAGAAACCTGCTGAAGATTCTGGGAATGGCACCCAGACACAGGGCAAGGCACCCACGCAACTCGGTAGGTCTGCTGCCTCTCTAGGACCTCCCGTAAGCTTCTCTCAGATTGAACTCTACTTATTTTGCATTCTGAGCTCTTCAAGGCTTTTTGTCCTAATCCTGCCTACTAGAAAATCAGGGTGTGAGAGACCCCAGATTTTCACAATGAGACCTACAGGCCTCAGGAACTGTGCACAGGGAGCGAGAAATAGTATCTCTGTTTGAATTAGAAAATATTATTTTAACAACAACAACAACAAAATGGCTACCTCTCCCTCTAAAGAAAACAGGGGCATAGTGTCTGGGATTCTTGCCCTTTTTATGATAAAGAATTAAGGTGTAAACCACTGTCCATTCCAAAAATACTGCCAAGAAATAACCAAAGATAATTTAGAGTTACAGTGGCTATTTTGGGGCTTTTATAACCTAGATGATGTTTTATACTTATGAAGAGCCTTTGGAGGTAGAGATTCAAACACTAAACAAAAAGAATGGGGTACTTTCTTTGATTAGTATGGTGAAGTGTAAGCTTCTAAATCAAAAATCGTGTCTTTTAAACAGTCATTGCAAAAAGCCACTCCACAGCTAAAACAACATAAATTGAAAAAATCAGAAAAGGTACTATACATAACAACTCTAATTTCAACTGTACCCCATTCTTTCACTTCCCTTAACTATCCTAAGATTCTCAACACACTGTTGGAGTTTCCTTTCTGTTATGAATATCTTTTCACTCAATTCCCTTTTTTTATGCTCACCTGAGAATATGTTTTCATTGATATTTTTAGACAGAAAGGGAGGGAGAGAGAGAAAAACATCAATCTCAGAAAGAAACATCTATAGCTTGCCTCCCATACATGCCTCAGCTGGGGATTAATCCCACAATTTAGGTTGTGCCCTGACGGGGAATCGAGCTCACAACCTTTTGGTGTACAGGATGATATTCCAACCAACTGAACCACCCGGCCAGGGCATCAATTCTCTTTTAAAACTTGGCCGAGAGAAAATCCTAATAAAGACGAGGATGCCCCTAAATTTTTATCCCCCAATCCAAGCCACTTTTACACCATGGGCCAATGCTGAACTATGAGTCTCAGTAAAAGACTTCCTGAAACCAAAGGAGGATCCTCAAAAAATTTACAAAGGAATTTAGAATCCTGATCAATGCTTATTGGTGTACATTGTGGCAGGTCCCAGAAATGGAGAGAGTAAGCTAGACGAAACCTAAAGAGGAACTGCAATCAAAAGCCCAATCTACTGCCAGAGACGCTAGATGAGCCTGTAAAATGGCTCAAGATTTTTTAAGGGCTGTTCCTAGAATATTCCCACTAAGAACAAATGGATTTCTAGTTAAATCTTGCAAATGAAAAAAGGATGAATCGGTAGCAGATTTTAGAACTAGATTCGAATCTTTATTTCTAAGATACTCAGGTTTTACCAAAACAACTTCCCCAAATCAGTTTGTCCTCATGTCCCTCTTTCTGCATGGCTTCTCCCCAGATCTTTCTAGTATGACTGACTGGCTGAACAGACCAGAATGGGAAGTCATGAATACTGATGAAGTTTGTATTTTGGCTGAACACTTTAAATATACTTTAAAATTAGAAAAGAAAAGCCACCAAACCCATGGTCCTCCAGCTCCAAGGGCCTCAGTCAACAAACAAGCTATCTTAATATTTTAAACTTCAAGAGACCTGACCTAAACAAGCCTGGCCCTTAGCCCCATGTCACATATTTGAAGAGATAGGATATTGGGGGAAAAAACTGCCTCCAAAGAAAGGTATGTTGTATCCGTCTTCCATACTTCTCAAACAACCTCAGTGAAGGGGCTCCTAGGGACATACACAAAAGCTGCTTTCTATAGTTCCTCTAAATGAACACAGAAAAATTCAAATCAAAATAAATGAAAAAACATGTACAACTTTAGTAGATACAGGATTGGCCTTAGCTATGCTAAGCCCCAGCATTTTAAAGCAACCATTCTGCAAAATAAAAAACAATATAAAATAGTGGGGGATTCTAATAAGACACAAGGAGCCTACCCACCAAACTGGCCCAGATGACTCACCCTAGGACCAACCTCCTCTGTACCTTTCTACTCTTTGATTCAACCCCTTGAATTTAATCAGCCAACACCTTTTATCTAAATAACAAGGACACAAATTTCACTTCTGATGGAAAAATAACCCTCAAATTCTCTTACCAACCTGAATCAGAATTATTATGTGCCTACAATTTGTTATAGAAGGTATTGAAGATGAGTCACCTTGTGAGACTAGAGTTCCCTGAAGATCCCTAGACTCTCAGGTATCTGCACTAATAGACAGTGAAGAACCAAGAGTGCTGAACACATAGAAGTCCAAACAGACTCTACCAAACTTTTGCCTGAATTGCTTCAACATCCATTAAAATAAGAAGCTATGCAAGGGTTCCTCCTCATTATAAAATATTTAATTTCCAAGGATTATTTTCCCCTTGCACCAACCAAGCCTTGTAACATTCCCATTCTTCCAATTAAAAAGCCAAAGGGCAAGGATTATGAGTTGTCCATGATCTAGGGGCAATAAATGAAGTTGTGATTCCTCATTTTCTAAACCCAATCCAAATACCTTGTTACCCCAATTTCCAAGAAATCCTAAATAGTTCACAGTGTTAAACTTATGTGCAACTTTCTTTAACATTCCTGTGGTTCCAAATAGACAATATTTATTTACATGGAACGATCAGCAATATACTTGGACCATAATGCCTTAAGGATTTCCTGAAGTTCCTGAATAATTTTCCTAAGCCCTCTATCCAGATCTACCACCCTATGATTCCAACAGGGGTCCTCATTTTTACCATATGTGATGACCTGTTGCTATGTTCTCCTACTCAAGAAGCCTCTAATTTAGACTCAGTAGAGGGTGGGGCAAAAGGAGGTTTACAGAGTTTATTCTTGCATTATTATTTATTAATTATTGTATTACTTTCAATATGAATCACTATAAACCTACTTTGTCCCACCTTTTACTTACTCTAACATCTGGCAAAGGTTACAAAGGAAAGATGTCAGTTTTACAAACAGGTTGTTTAAAGTTTAGGATGTGATTTAAGCATTTAGGAGATACTTTCCAAAGTGTATGCAATTAATACAAAACTTTCTAAAATCTCACACATACACATGCACACACACACAAATCCTTAGAGGGCTTTTAGGCCTGGCAGGATATTGCCAGCTTTGGGTTCCTAATTTTTCCTCGGAAGCTTCCCCCTTTTATGGACTCATCAAAATCTCCACACCAGAATTGTACCATGGGAAAGAGAAGCATGAGCAGGCACTTATTGACCTTAAGAAAGCCCTCCAAAATCCCCTGGCTTTGGACCTACCCGACTATGACCAGTTTTTTTTTTTCCCCCTTTAATTTTAATTGTTGTTCAAGTACAGTTTTTGGTCTTTTACTTCCATCCCAGCCCACCCACCACCCAACCCTCCCCACGTCCCTCCCATTTCCACCTCCCCTAGTTTTTGTCCATGTGTCCTTTATACTTGTTCCTGTAAATCCTTCCCCTTTTCCCCTGAAATTCCCTCCCCTCTCCCCTCTGGTCACTGTCAGCCTGTTCTCTATTTCAGTGTCTTTGGTTATATTTTGCTTGTTTGTTTGCTTTGTTGTTTAGGTTCCTGTTAAAGGTGAGATCATATGGTATTTGTCTTTTACCACCTGGCTTATTTCACTTAGCATAATGCTTTCCAGTTCCATCCATACTGTTGCAAAGGGTAGGAGCTCCTTCTTTCTTTCTGTTGCATAGAATTCCATTATGTAAAAGTACCATAGTTTTTTGATCCACTCATTTACTGATGGGCACCTAGGTTGCCTCCAGCACTTGGCTACTGTAAATTGTGCTGCTATGAACATTGGGGTGCTATGACCAGTCTTTTACCTTATTCCTCCATGATAGGAATAATCAGGCTTTATGAGTTTTAACACAAGACCAAAGTGAAAGAATGAGACCTAGCACATTACATAGCATGCAGTTAGACTCACTAGCTAGAGTTTTATACAAACTGTCTTAAGGAAGTCACAGATGCAGCTAAATTAGCAGAAGTCTCAGCATATCTGACCTTAGGAAATTATGTGTATCTCCAAACACTTTAGCTGATCAGAGTCTTCTAAGCTCAACTCCAATTCAACACCTTTCCTCAAGCAGACTCTTCACTTATGATCGATTTTATCTCCATCTAACATACATCTTAATTGCAACCTTAATCCCACTACTTTACTTCCTTTATCAGCTAAGAAGAACATGAGTATGAGACAGGTATTTTCCAATCAGTTACCCATGCCTAGATTCAAAGCATATACTCCCATATAACCCAGACTTAATTATATATGTGGACAGGTCTGAAATAAGCAGGGAAAATATTAAATTGATTATGCAGTCACTACTGACCATGAGTTAACTGAATGCAGATCTCTCCCACAACGTAGTTCAGCACAACAGGTAGAATTATTTGCCTTGACCAACGCATGCATAATCATTCAAGAAAAAATCAGTTAACACTGACACCAACAGCACTATGCCTTTGGCACAGTACCTGATTTTGGAATGTTATAAAAACGAAAAGGTTTTCTAACTTCAAGTAGCACTCCTATTAAAATTTGGTACAAACAGAAGAACTTCTCTCTGCCAGTTTACTTCTTTTTAAAATACAATATAATTAAGATTGAGATTCACACTAAAGGACCTAAGTCCAGAATCAGGAAAATGTATTGGCAGAGTTTCATGCCAAAGCTACTGGATCCTGAGACTGATAAAATCCACTACATAGTTCAGAGGCCCATTAATTTTCTAACTCAACTTCTCACATCACAGGTCATTATATCACAACAAATTATTTGCCCTCCAAGGAAACAATACTGGAAAACAAAAGGTTGTAAATTCTATGAGACCTCCAATCCTTGGAGAGTCAGGAAGTACCTGGTTCTCCCAGAGTCACTGAACGTGCCCCTACTCCATACCTTATGCCCCATGACACACCAAAGAACAGAAAAAAATATGATATTGGTGGGAAAATTGCTGTAATACTGCAACTAAATTAATTAATTGGTATAAGACCTGTCAAACTCATAACCCCAGTAAGCTATCCAAGTTTCAGGGGAACAACTCCATCACTGATGAAACCATTTGAATATGCAACTGGATGCCATTCAATTGCTCTGGCATAAGGTTATCAATCTATACTAGTTACTGATTGCTTATTTTCTGGATGGATTGATGCCTTTCCCTGTAGAAAGACTGATTCCCTTTTTGTTGTTCCCACCCCCAAAAAATTAGAACATGTTATCTCAACTTGAGATATACCTAGATAAATTTCCAGTGACTAAAGGATCTTTTTTCACTGGACAAATTGTGCAGGCCGTCAACAAGAGTCTCCATACGAGGTGGCATTGCCATTCTCCCAATCTTCTTCAATTAGCAAATGAAGTTTAAAAAAATAAATAAAGGCATAGTCAAACTTGAACTATCAAAGTTTTCAGACTCCACAGACTTCCCATGGCCTAAAAATTTTGCTCTAGCCCTATGTACTATAGGGAGAACATCAAATGGAAATCACAAGTGGACTTCTTATGAAATTATCACAGGGAGACTGGTGTCACTTTTGGTCAAACCTCATACTGACACTCCTCTCATTTATCCAAAAATGGTACATTACTGCAAATCTCTAAAGTATGACACCAAGGTGCATTTCCAACAGGTTGAGGAAGACTTTCCCAACCCAGAGTCCATTAACTTTCCTCCCCACAACCTGAAACTTGGGTCTCATGAAAGAGACATAAAAAAAGTCTGCCTTTGTACCTCGGCAGAAGGAACTCTATCAAGTGCTCCTCACTACCAACACAGCTGCCTAACTTCAAGGCATCAGACCCTGGCCCCACATGTCTCAAATGAAGAGGTCACAACCTACTTCATGGACTTGAGCTCTGACCACTAGCCTTCAGCTCACATAGACTATTTCCACCCAAGATGTCAAATCATAACTTCATACTTCGACCTCAAACATAAAACACTTCCTTTTCCTCTTTCTTACCTTTACATTGGCACTGGCCGGGAAAGATAATGATGTTATGTATACCTCCCCCAGGACGCCGCTGATGGGGATATCCTTTCAGACTACAGGATTTGTCATCAAAAACTCTGATCTTTCCATGATGTTAAAAACATCCTGGTCCTCCCTATGACCATTTTTTCCTCCATTCCTAATGTCACCATAAACTACAATCAAACACCCTTAGAAGTTACTTAAAAGTCTGACTTTGACAGTCAGAACTCCCTGTGCCTTGCTTTAATCTCTCCCTTGTCATTATCATATGAACTCAGACAGACAAGAATAACTTTAAAAACATTCCCACGGCCATGTTCTTATGATTAAATACAAACTGCCCCTGGCCTAGATATGCAACTTTTTCTTCAACTACCTGCCTCAGCAAAGAGTTTAGTACATTTATTTTAGAATAGAAAATTATCTCCCCAAATGTGATGAAACCTCACGGATCCATGCTTAACTGAAAACCCCCTGTTGATGAGTCCATTAATAACACTACTTTAATGGCAGCAGTGTGTGCTCCAGCAGGGTTGATTTTTGTCTGTAGCATTTTTAAGGGAAAATATTCTTCTCAGGTCTATCTATGGATGCCCAGATGGCTAATGCTTAACAAGAGAGTGTCATTTGCATTATCTAATTGTACTCCTAACATTCCACAATCAAACAGACTTCTCAGTAGTCAATTCCCTTCAATCTGCATTATTGAACAAAACAGGAATTACCATGAGGCATTATGATTCATGATTCACTTCCTTTGGCAGATCCCTACTCCTCTGGTTAGGTGTAAGTGCAAATGAAGCTATGATCAGGAATTCCCTTCTCCTTAATTCTTGAAAATATGGCAGAATCTACTGCTAAAGCAATAGCTTCCCAACAAAAATCCTTAGAATCTTTGAGTAAAATTGTTCTTGATAGTAGGATAGCCTTTGATTGTCCTTTAGCACAGCAAGGAGACATCTACATTGTGGCCAACACCACTTGCTGCAGTTGGTTTAACACTTCCGGGAAAGTTAATACTCAGCTACATTAGGATCACAGTACAAGCCATCTGGCTTAAGTGATTCCTTCAATGGGGCCTTTCTTTGATCAATTTGATCATTGTTGGTCTGGATAGTTGGGACTGTGGCTTCAGAGTGCCCTCTGATTGTTGGGTATTATCCTGAGGAGAGTTCTTCTAATAGTCTTCCTGGTGCACTGCATTCTCTCAAAGGCTTTAAATGTATGCATGGAGCTGTTGGAAACAGACAATGATCTCCCTTTGCCTCAAATGCTAAGAAAGATAAAGACAACTCAGAGGCAGAGACCTCAATATCCTAACCTATATTTTCCAGTCAGAGATACAACCTGCCTCCAACATGAACAAAAAGTGTTAGCTTAGAATGGTACTAGGACCTTAAGTTTTAATCAATACTTTAACTACAACACAGTACAACTGACAGTATTGGTCCGAAGATGGCAACTGATAAAGGGGGCAATTGATAAAGGATTCATTGATAAAACGGAGGTTGCCTCAGTGGGCTAAGCCACCTTACAAACCTAAAGTTAAGTCAGCCCACATTTATGGGAAACCCCTCACTATTTAGGGGATCTAACGCACACTAACCACAATCACTCAGCTTTAGCTAGCTCATTTTACACTAGAATAGGGCCTACAATCTGTCTGTTAGCTTTAGGAGGTAATCCCCCACCTTCTAGCCAATCCTGCGCTGATCACATTGCTGCTTTTAATTCTCCATAAAGCTCACTTTTGTTCAAAGTCCCTAGGTGCTGTTTTCACTGCTATGAGGCACTGCACTCCACAATCCATGGATTATTATTTTCTTTTGAATAAAGGGCATGATACCCATCACTAAGTTGTACTATGTTTGTCATTTGACAAGTATATTTTAAGCCTCATGACATTCATATTTTAATAAAACTCTAATCCAGATCCACCTTTTATTGTTCTAGAAAATGTTAGTAAAATGAAGGGAAAAATATAACAGGTTGAATATGTTCAGAGACACAAAAGTCACTAAAATATATAATACTAATCTTTCCCTTACCATAAAAGTTTATAATATTCTAGGATTTGCCAAAGAGCAAGGATAAAAGCCTCAACATTTCTCTATCTGCAAGGAAACATTAAGGCTCAACTAATGATAATAAATGGCTCCCTGTAAACACTCTGTAGACATACCAATAATTTGAAAAATACAATTCTCTGATTTTTTATGATTAACAACTCTGGGATTATTGTAAATTAAGAAAATCAGTTAAAATTAGATCATCTTAGGCTTTAAAATACAATGTATTCTATATATTGTGAAATTAGGAAAAAAAACCCTCCAAGTTTGAATATTTACAATTTTAATAATTATATTTTTAGAAGCATAGTGTCTTTGTTTCTCAAAATTTTTCAGGTTATTTTATTTTTTATGAAAGTAGTACTTGAAATTAAATATAATTTAGAAACATAATTTAATATCCTTATGGCAGTGTTGAGGAGTTTGCTTTTTTTAAATAATGTATTTCTACACTGAAATTGCAAACATTATTATTATAAAAGCACATATGTTCATTGCAAAATGTGAGAAAAAGAGATAAGCAGAAATAAGGATTTAAAATGCCATATTCCTAACAACCAGAGGCGATCCTATCAACTTTAGCGTACTCATTTTCACATTTTCTTCCTTACCAAAATGAGACCATACAGTATATCCTGTTTTTTTTAAGTTACTCTACTTGCTGCCTTTCCCCTCAGTTAATGACTTCAATCCTTCCATGCCAATGTATTTTCATGTTATCTAACAGCTGTCATTCAAATGTCCTCAAATATCCTTCAAATACAGGTTACTGCTGAACTGCCTAATCCAAGATTCAGTCCTGTACCACATATCACATGCAATTTAAATGCTATTTAAATCTTGCTTCTGATTTTTAAAACATGAAATAGCCTTTCCCTTTGCCGGGAAAATTTCTAAGCATGCCAAACAATAGAAAGACTGGTGCCATTAACATCTGCATAGCCATCACCTAAACTCAGTGATTTAGAGTGTCATAGTTGCTTTTGCTGCTTCTCTCTCCCAACACACACACACACACACACACACACACACACACACACTCTATATATATACGTTACATTTGTCGTGTGTCTTGTTAGTTTCTTTAATAACGATAAGCCCCTAATTTTCAATGGCATGTTCTTTTTAAGGGTACATGTCAGTTCTTTCAGAATACTGCTTACTTGGAACATGTCTAATTGGTAACTCATGACATCATTTTACATATCTATTTACATCCTGTATTTACTGTATACTGAAGGTTAGGCATACGAGCTTGAGTCATCTCAGGTTGGATGTTTCTGACTATCACTCTATACTCTTTCAGTGGGCAGAGCTAAATATATTCCTTAGTGAATTATGAATTCATATTGAGAGTTTCAATCTGAATATTATATTATAGGGGTTCTTTTTCCTTTTTAAATTTTTATAGTTATATTTCTTTTCTCCTGAAATACCTTGAGTACTAGTAAAGTCTATTGAATTATTAGTTGAATTTTATAGTATACATAAATAGCTTCAAAATTATTATAGTAGCCATATAATTGTACCACTGAGTCAAGTTTTAGATTTTTTCGCAGTATTCTTTGTCTTTAGGCTATAGCCAACTAAAGATATACAACCAGAGAAAGGGTGCCAAATCACTTTAAAATTGTTTTTACCCCTATGGTTATTTATACAAATTTGATGTAGCGTTAAGGACATCTATTTCAAGAAGACTTTAATCCTTTAGTTTTCTTTTTCTCATGAAAACTGTATTAAAATATGTACTTAAAGAATTTTAATTCATTGTTTTATTTTCTGCACTATTCTATACTTCTCTCTTGCTTCTCCTATGGGTAAACACATTAATTTATTTATTTTTGTTATCTACATATATACAAAATATTATAAAAATGAAATACTATATAACTGCTTCACAACACCTTGATTGTTTCACTTAATAATGTAGTCTAGCTATTACGTCATATTGGAACATGTATATCACCCTCTTTTGGGAGGCTTCACAGCCCTACATTTTGTGAATAGTACCCATTACCAAATGGCCCTCTACTAAAGAACATTTGTGTTGGTTTTTTTCCTTCTTTTTTTTTAATTTAATACTTATTGTATTTTTCCCCATCTAGTCCCCTTATATTCCCCTGTGTTGTTTTCATTGTTAGTTATCACAAATAATGCCCATTAAGGGAAACCTTCTGGAGATGCTGTTTCATGTATGTGAATATGCATGTTTGGGGTAGATTTGTAGGGATTGCACTGCTGGATACAGGAAGAACAGCCATATTCAATTTTGTTACATTTTTCAAAACCCCCTTTTATGGGGATTTTGCCATATGACAATGGAGTTCTTCAAGAACAAAAAAAAATGTAAAAATAATGTTTAATATTTACATGCCTGACTAATACTCAGTAATTTAAATTATAAAATAAAAATCATTTATAAATATTACAGTAAGATAATAATCATATTGGAAATGCCAAAAATATGTAAGTACATATGTTTAAGTACATGTAATGTATTTATAAATAATGGTTCAGTATTTATATGTTTAACATACTAAAAAAATCAAGATGGGGAAAAAGCTTTTAAAAGAATAGAAACACACACTCAAAAGAAGCAATTTCTGCATATTTTTATGATTTTTGTTAAGTTCCTTTTAGTTTCTTGTTGATTAAGGCTTAAGAGTGAGTGATTCCTGATGTTCCTTCCCTCAAAGAAGAAAAGTTAATCCTTTCACAATCAATTAGGATTTGTAGCAACTTTTCAAAAAGACTTCCAAGTAACATTTCTGGAGCAATATTAAGTATTTCTTAACATTTGAAAAGCTAAAAAACACTATATTTCCAATTCCACATTAGTTTTTTCTTAGGCTTAAAAAAATCAACAATTCATCAATTATCAGGTTATACTTTTGCAATGCAAAAAAATGACAAACCTGCTTAGAATACTTTTCGTTTTTAAAATTACTTTACACTACACTATAACTTAAAAAATTTTTCCTTTCATGCTATAGGTTAAATCTATAGCTATACATTCATTTATAAGCATAAAACTCTTAAAATAATAACAAATCTGAAGTCTTCACGTATTCTGAATTGTAAATTGTACTCTCCTGGTATAAATTTTCTCAAAAGTAATTCAGCTTTATAAGTTTGAAGTACTAATTATCATCTTAACAATGTGATGTCACAGAAAAGTATCATTTCCTGGTATTCTTACTTTATAGAGCACAAGGTTAATGCTACACGTGGCTCTCTTTTAGAAACTTTCTGTAATGCAATATTGTGAGAATTTCCATTCCATCACCTGCTTGGTACAAAGCCAAACATTTATAAACCTTTTATCTCCTTTTAGCTCTTTATAGTCATTTATTATGAAAACACAACTTTATTTTGAAATACTTGCTGGACAACACCACAGACCCCAAATGGAATCACTTGTCCTAAAGCCTCTGATAAACCACCTAGACTTCATACCTCACCTAACTGCTGTTTTCACCACTCCTAGAAACATAGTATTAGTCACCAGTTTGGAGTCAACAGCAATAAGGTAATCTGTCCTGAGGGCCCCCTCCCATCTGCTTAGAAAGAAGAGGCTATTTGCATGATAAAATCTCTTGCTGTTACCTTTCTCCCAAAAGATGGTACTCTGGTCTAAAAGTAATTGTTCATTTTCTTTTGTTGAATAGCTTCCCATCCCCACACTTTCTCTGATTAAAAAAAAAAAGCAAAAGCAAAAGGAAAAAAAAACCCTTCAATTTTCACAACCCCTTTGGACTGCCTATTTGTTAGGTGAAATGATGTAAGATTCATGAATTGCTGAATAAAGTCAGTTAGATTTTCAAATTTACTTGGTTGGATTTTGTTTATTAACACACTGATAATCTAATATTTCAATGTCTCTCCCTAAAATAATTAACAGTTCTTTTAATTGGCAGAAGATACAGCCAGTAAAGGAGAACAGAATTTGCCACCCCAAAATAGTCCTCTTTGACATAGAAATAATCTTGAGCTGCCTATTCTTAAGAAGCTTAGATATAAGGTAAGCTCTAACAGTATTATCTGTAAGAGACATTTATATTTTTAAGGGAAATCTCCACATTTAAGAGTGTCTCCGTTTCAGTACCAGAAAGAGCAAGATAACTAATCTCTAGAAACTCTTATCAATAGAGGGCACCCATTTAAATGTGCATAACAACCAGAATTTTATGTTTTTTTCTGGTAACCTTCCATATTGGTCTCCTATCTCCCTCACATCTTTTTTTTTTTTTCTTTTTTTTTTTTGCCTTTAGTTGGAGATGCTATTTAAAGTGGTGAATTGGGCCATTTGGGGAGTTACTCAGTTTTCCTGGTTATCTCCCATGTGTATACATGTCATTAAATTTCGGCGGGGCGGGGGGGGGGTGGATTTCCTCCATTAATCTGTCTCTTATTGGAAAGGATCGCAGCCAAGAACCAAGAAGGGTAGAGGGAACGTTATTTTTTCTTCCCTATATAATTTAAGCTGTACAAAATAGTTTGTGTGTGTTTTATTATTTCATTTAATGAATATTTGTATAATTACAAGAGCTTTTTTAGTAAATACCTAGTCTTGCTTTTCTCCTATAAAATTTTTAACCAGAAATTCTCCTAACAAGAGAACTATCAGTTACCTAATTGTTTGTAGTCAAAGCTGAATTAAAGACCTGGAGGCTTTCCAGGAATCCTCTGGCTCCTAGCTAAAGATTCAGAATTTAACAAAGAAGCATTCAATGCAATACTGTAAAGGCAACTGTATGTTGACACTTAAGTTTTAAAATTACTAGTTGTCCATGCCGATCTGCATTTAATGATTTGTTCTAAAAGGCACAGAGTAGTCATTTCAGAATGTGTTAGATATAACAACATAATATAAAATAAAAGGTAGGATAGCAATATGCACTTCTGTAGCTTTTGTTGTAAATAAAGTAAAATAATGCACACTGATTTGTTATAGATTTTTAGTGTCATAAAAGTGACATTAAAGCCTTTTACTTAATTTATTTTTTACCAAGTAATCATTGAATACTTTATATATTTTTTTGGTTTACTGGCATACTTTTGATAAATGGGATGCACTGATATATAATGAAACTTAATTATACATTTAAAATATATAAAGTCAACTCTAGAAGATGAATGGCACACAGAAAGAGAAGGTGGTAGAGAGAGCACATGCAAAAAAGAGGAAAGCAAACGTAATTTGCATAGTGTAATTGGACAGACCCAGTTCTCTCCGCAGTGCTTACTCTTAAGTGAGTGTGCTCCAGAGGCCTTGTTGGGCAGCTTGCTCAGGTGGTGTTTTCCTGGTGAAAACGTTTTTACTGCATTGGGTCTGATTTTGGGTTTAATGGCAATGAATGCATTTTTTCCATACTGCACAGCCTCTAAATGAAGCCAACTATTCTTACCTAGGGCTGTGGCAAGGTAAAGCAATTTGTTCTTACTGACTGCAGGTCTTCAAGGAGTTTTCATAAAGCACATATCACAAAAGAATTTCTGACTAAATGGGATTCTCATCTCACCTTTTTCAAGCTTCACATCTCATGTTTCACCCGCAGACCTGCCTAGATCACCTTATTTAAAAATTCTGATCACAGCCTTGATGTCCATCCTTAACGTTCACAGTCATTTTTTCCCTGTGCTATTTTCCTTTCGTACATGGTACTTAGCACCTTCTAATGTAGTACATAATTCACTTATTTTTTTAATATTTATTGTTTATTGTAAGTTCCCCCTCACAAAATGCAAGTTCCATGAGGGACTATTTGTTGTTTGATTAAAGGATGTATCCCCAGCACACAGAACAAGGCCTGGCTTCCAGCAGCACTTAGTAATATCTGCTGAATAAATTCATGTAGGAATTTTCAAAAGTGATGCCCTTAGAACTTCACTGCTGGAGGAGCTGTGATTCCTCTATTAAATATTAATAAGTACCTGTGGCAAATGATCATGTTTCCTGTAATTGTTTTTATCAATGTTCTTGGTGGAACTTACCCTTAATGTTATATGAGAAACGGTAGTTCAAAAGAAAACTTGAAATATATCATACAATTTTTAAACCTGATTTTTTTAATTTATAAAAAACAAACAGAAATACCTGACATAAATAAATATAAATAAAGCATGTGGGGGAACACTTTCATCTACTAAATGCTGTGACATTTTGATGAATGATCAGAAGTAGAGTTAAAGAAAATGATAGCAATGAATGGATCCCAAATAGAAAGTTTTAGAACTAGTTTATCAGCAGGTAGGTGAGAGCCTAATTGATAGTTACTCAATTCTTAGAATAGGGCTTAATCCAGAGGCTGGCACAAACATTAGCATAATAAGATAACTGTCTAGTAGCTAATAAAATAATTACAATAAAAACTAATAATTCTTATTACTTACATGATAAATATTTTTATATTTGCTAAACTCCCTGCACACTGCTAACTGTGCCAGGAGGACCTCTAAAATTAAATCTAAGGAAAAGTAGCACCGATCAAGAATGCATAGATAATTGCATTGAGCAGTTTTTCAAAATGTGTATTTGTAATACAGCTAGCAATATTATTTTCCTAGCATGTAAGTAAAAAGCTGTACTTATAAAGTAAATTCTACCTTTCAGAAAGTGTGTTAAAATATTCGAAAAACACACAGTGGTATGAGCATATATTCCCAAATGGATTTATGTTTCATTCATATGTGACTGAGGCAGAATATAAGTGATGCCACAATTCAGTCAATTTCAAATAAATGAATGAAAACCACTAATGGTATTTATATGAACAGTGATAACTAATTATTTAATATTGATATACTCAATAACTCAAAGAAAATATAAACAAAACATTGCAAGTTCAAAATTAATAAATACTTCTTATTAAATGTAAGTATAAAACACTCACTAAAAGAAGAACCTTTTTAAAAATGTTAATACTTTTAAAATAAAATAGCAAGGTAGAGAGACTCTGGGACTGTTCTACGTTCAGGCATGCATTGAAAGAAAATGTACACTCAGTCAATTAGTCACATTGAAAAAGAAAAGTCTTCTGTAGAATATCACAAGGAAGTTAAAAAAAGTTATCCATGAGGATGTCAAATTAATAGAAATAACTGAATTTTCTCAGTGTTAGAATGTAAAATCTGCACTGTAGCATTTGGCTGTTCATTCTCAATTATTTAAGTCAAAATGTTACTTGCCATAGTTCAAACTATGAAATATAGAGAGATAGCATATGCGCTATGCTGAAGCATCTATTTATATAGTTGATGTAATCAGAACAATATTCCCTGCCTCTTAATGCAATCTTGTAAGTGGCATCATTACTACTTGACTATATCTATTCATCTTCTATCCTGTTTTAATAATACAAGTGACACCTAAGAAATTATTCTTTGATCTTTCAATAAACTAAGCCTGTGCTGACAGGGGAAGGTGAAAGAGGTTAAATTGGCATTGATTATTTAAGACACATTCATCATTTATTTAACAAATCTCCTTCATCACAAGAACTATTGTGTTTATGGGCCTTTGCTGAGACACTCCAAATTTATTTTTAAATAATTCTTGCATGTGCACTACAAATCAG
The DNA here is from genome assembly GCA_004024845.1 of Tonatia bakeri. Classification (NCBI taxonomy): domain Eukaryota; kingdom Metazoa; phylum Chordata; class Mammalia; order Chiroptera; family Phyllostomidae; genus Tonatia; species Tonatia bakeri. The sequence continues at coordinate 76,902 of PVIA01007850.1, forward strand.
GGCACATTGTGCATTAACATTAGTTTCGAGTTTCCTGATAGATCTGTTACAGGATAGAGTAATTTACTGGACACACCTTTGAACTTACTCACTTAGTGGATTTTTAAAAATTTCTTTTAGTAATTTTCATTATATGAATGTCTTATGGGGGGATGCTTTGTCTTATCTTAAGTAGAAAGTGTAGCAATAGCTATCTTCCCAAGGAAATAATATTAATGCATACTTGTATCTCTTACATTCTGACATCCCTATCACTGAAACATGATTTGTAATGATCAATAAAGAAAAATTTATAGCTAATATTTGGCTGCTTTAGGAAGGAAGAAGATAGTATAGAAATGATCCAAAATATGCAAGATTTCTACAAGATTTTTCATTATTTTTTCTGACAAATATTATTGTAAATTATAAAGAAGTTTAATATTCTGTGTGGTTACCTATATCACATTTGTGAAAAATTAAATAATGTCAAACTATATTTCCTGAGAAAATACAAATAAAATATTATTAATTAAAAGATAAATGATTCTTATTACATAAAAATATGAAAAATCATTTATAAATAGATACTGAAAAGTATAGAACATATATCCTAGTCATGGAAAATTACACTGCTGATGAATCACATATTCCAAATAGTCACACAATTTATCACTTTTAAAATGTTTTACTTATTTCTTAGTTATTTAAATATTTTCCTATCCAGATTTTTCCATACAAAATGCTCTGAATTTCATTCCTACAAGTTACCTCTAGTTACTAGCATAAAGTTCTATATACATATATTTGGTAACACATTTGCTGATTCTGATGATTATATCTTAGAATACATCCCTAAGAAATGAGAACATGAACTTCTACAAGGGGATCCTTGAAGGACTCACTGCCAAGAAATTACTCTTTTTTAACATAATTCAATCCAGTATAATACATTAAGCTCTCGTTATCAGATATGAAAAATGCTAGTAATAATGAGTATTTAACAATGAGGATTTAATAATAAGGATTACCTATGTTCATAGCTTTATTTTAGATTTTTAATTACTTGGTTAGAGAACTAAATAGCACTAATATAAAAAGTTACGTAGAAATAGGAAAATCATGCAGGAGGGCGTTAGCTTGGTCAGCCCCCGCACGTGCTGTTCATTTGTTAGCAGCTCCTTCCATTCACAGCCCTAAGTGCTACAGGTCTCTTGCATTCTGTATTTATGTTCCGTCCTTTGGACATTTAGAATTCAGTTTCTCAAACATAATTTTCTCTTGCGGGGTAAAATGAAATATTTGCCCAAATTCAAAAGTGTTTTCACCTTTTATAAATGTTACTTTTTTTATAGGTGTTTCTTTTTCTTTCTTTTTTCTCTCAATCTATGTTTTTTGCTCAATATATTACATTTAATAAAAGACTAGACCTTTGCCACTTTTTATTTTAAAAGAAAAAAAAATTTCCCTTCAGTTGAACAAAACTGAAACTGCAACTCCTGTATGGTGCTTGTAATAAGACTAATAATTTTAATCAGTTTAAAAAATGCACTACGTGTAATGAAAGACTAGACTTTTACCACTGCCATA